>JAPXVT010000027.1:20131863-20143537 GCA_029823135.1 Acanthurus reversus
ACAATTTTAAAAAGTTGTATAAGAGATCCTAAACTGGTGTTTCAAATAGGTCCAAAATCTCTTCACCATCATGTGCAGCATATAAAAGAAGATCAAGCAAAGTCTCCCACTGTTTATCCATTTTTAGGTCTCTAAAGCGTCTCACAGCTCTGGTTGATCATCTTTAGGGGAAGCTGGTGGATGTGTAGGTAAGCGGGAGGAGGTGATAGGTACCACAGGGTGGAGGAACACAGGAGGTCGAGATTGTGTTAGTGGATGGGAAGAGAGAAGGGCAGGCAACAGTTGAGAAAGAGGAGGACCAGAGGGTAATGTGGGAGATGGCAGCATAGTGGGTGGGGACAGGAAGAGAGTGGAGGAGAGAAAAAGAGAGGAGTGGGGGGAGGAGGCGAGGCTGGATGTCTTGTTTGGCTGATAGTAATCTGACAGCTATTAGAGAGGGGAGAGTTAGAGACCTGCTGGCTTGTGGTGGTGGGTGGTGGTGTTAGGGTGGGGGGTAATGGTGGTGTTGGGGCGATGTGATATATGCTCCCCTTCACACAGAAACCAGCCTGAGTGTGTGTGTGTGTGGGTGCATCCACAGCCACAGTGTGTGCATGTGTGTGTGCGTGAGTGTGTGTGTGTGTTGTCTATATTACTTCATTCTTCTACATTCAATTCTCTCTTAGCCTCAATGGCCTTTCTCTCATCTTTCCCCCCTTCTATTTCATGCTTTCTCTCTGTCCTCCCTCAATCTCCTCCCCCAATCTCCCCTCTTCCTCTGGTGTAGCGGGTGTCACTGTACATTTCAGTGGCTCGCTGTGTTACAAGGCTTGCCCTTAATTTGACAGTGTCACAGGGATCCATCTTCATTCTCTCACTCTTTTCATAATCTGATCCTCTTCCTCTAGCATCCAATTAGTGCCCCTCCCCTCTCTCCCTCCTCCCATCGCTCCGTCCACGGTCCCCTCGCGGCTCCGGAGCAGCGTGCCGCTGCCCCCGCCGAGCGGCCTGGATGATTGCTACAGCTTTCCCTGTGCAATCCATTTAGAGCCGGGGCCCTGTAATGAATATGTACATTGAGAGGGACCTCGGCAGGGGGGAGGGTCACGAGCAATCAACCTTGAATTCAATTATGCCAGTGAAGGTTAATGACTGTGCTCAGTGGTCAGAGGCACGCGCCACATCGCCCATTAAAGCAGCTTGTCAGAACTGACAACGTGGGGGCAGGGATGCACTGACTTGGAGGAAGAGTGTGGGTGAGTGAGAGACGAGGGTAAAGATAGAGGTGGAGGGTGGGAAGAGGAAGGGATGAGGAAGAGTTTGCAGGGTGGAGAAGTGAAGAGGGAGACAGAGCCAGTTGGCGAGCAGCGGTGGAGTCATGTGACGCACGCAGCCAGATAGATGGACAGAGAGATAAAACGGTGTCAGTCGGAGGTGCTAGATTACATTGAGTTCTCCCGGACAAATCACACTGTAAAGTTCTCCAACCTCCACCGCCGCTGCCTCTCCCTGCAACCCCCCCCCTCGTCTCCCCCTGGGGTGAAGCTGAGCGTGCTAGCTGTAATATGATTAGTCTACATAAAGACGTGTCTGGAGTGTAATTCACTGCTCACTAATGAGGCCCTGTCTGAACCCAGGACAGATGAATCCTCCTGGTGGCATACACTCACCTGCTGCCTGAATCACCCCCTCCCCGCCTCATCTTAGTCTAACCCTTCAGTCTTCTCCATGCCCACTTCCTCACCCCTATTTCTCCCAATGTCTCACCCTCACCTCACCAACAGCAGCCCGTATGAGGTATGCACTGAGTGAGGCATCATCTACGGTCTTTGCCCCTCGTGTATACTGACTCATTGTCCTGTCGGAGCTGTTTCAGGGAAAGTCCAGATCGGGTCTTAAATTCTCTCCAAGCAAGTGTTAAGCCACATGTCAAAACTGCAAGTCATTAAAACTCAAAGATAAAAGCTTATTCGGGACTTCATTTTTTATTTTGCTGTCACTTATCAAACAAGTTATATAAAGTCACGTGTCAATGAAGTAATCAGTTACATCCAAATCAAGTCTTAATGCCAAATTTTGTACCTAGAGTCTGACTTAAGCCCAAGTCTCACCTCTGGAGCTTCTGCACACACTGCACCACTAACTCCCCCAGATTTTTTCTCATATTGTTTTAATGTTAGCCTACACACGTCTACAAAGTCAGAAAGTTATATAGTTTTAAAGAGCCTGAGTATAAACACAAAGAGGCTGGAAAGGTGGACTAGTCAGAGGATTAGTTTCTGTGTTAAACATGATGTTTTGACGTTCCCCAACAACCTCAGCGTTCTCATTTAGGAACTGTTAAATAAAATAGGAGTAATCTGTTCCTGAAAGCGGTCAAACACTCCTTCCAGTGCAACTTAAGCCAGTAAAATGTCTCAAATATTTGTTCGCAACCATTTTTAACAGAGAGGCAATTTCAAGAAACAGATTAAGACATGCAGAACAAATTACAAATAGTCAATTTTTAAAACAAACTTTTCAGAGGTGATGTAATGCTGAATGCTGAATGATCCGAGCCTTAACTTTCCATGCTTTTTGGAGTTGAAAAAGTTGGACAGTGAAACCCCTCTCACCTTTTGCTCTTAGTCTAGAATTGGGAGCAGCCAAGAGAGCCCTGCCTGAGGATCTAAAGCTGAGCTCTGGCTCTTATGGGGGTTAGAAAGTCTGTGAGGTAGCAAGGAGCAGGGCCTTGATGACCCTTAAGAGTTTGTATTAAAATCCTAAAATCAATTTCAAGCCTGACACCCGAGTTTAAAGATGCCAAACCAGATGCAATGTGATCCAGTCACCTTCTCTTGATGCTGGTCAAAGTCTTGTGCAGCATCTCACACAGTGTGAAAATATGCCATGGCTTGTTGGCATATTTATCATCATTGACAGACAATATCTTTATAGTGGAATTGGGTAATTTTAATGCATATGCAAGCCCGTAGTGTGTGAGAATCTCCACACACAAACAGAGCCTGTTTTTAGTGATGGTGGCAGCAGGTTGGGGGCCATCTGGACACTGATGCTTGTGGAGAGATAATGACATTCTCCGGGACTGATGTCTTTGATGCTGATACAATACAGTCCTGCTGTAATGTTTTCTGCCTTCTTCTTACTGGCCTGCTGGCTTTCTACATCATCATAACCAGTCGCGCTTAATGTAGCTATCATTTAAGAACATCAATCTATGGTGCTTCTGCATAGATCTTATTCTCATCACACCATGTATGCTTATTAATACAATCACCCTTCATCAGATGAAAGATAGAGAAATGTGTGTATCACATGCAGACATTGCAAACTGATCGACATAAAAGAAACTGTCCTTACCAGAAAAATAACAATGCAAGCAACGCTGAGAAGTGACCAGCACTGGCCCCAAGAATGACTCTCCTCACTCAGAGCCAACTAAGTAGAGCTGTTACTCAGTTGCAAAACCAAAAAAATGAGGACGTTTTGGGTGGATGAATTAATCAAAAAGGTATGTGACTTGAACACAGAATTCTGCATCTTGTCTCCCACCAACAGCAAGCCTAGATTTCTTTGAACTGTAAATGATGACAATCTTTGTCGTACTTCAAGTCACGTCTCACACTGCAGAAGTTTTAAAATCCCGACTCATTTTAACATTAGGTTGCATCACGCACAAAAACAGAATCTTCACGGATTCTCTTCTCTCTGGTCTTAAACATGCGTATGCGACAAGATTTGAAAATAACGATGCATCGCATACTACAGAATATTGTAGAGATTGTTGTGCTCGGTGGAGCTAAACACCTCACGTGATCTTGTCTCACTTGCTGTGTTGATGTTTTGCAACGAGAAAAGAAGCAGGCAAAAGAAAGAACAAATGCACCCGTGCATCAGACTGTTTCTTTACGGCTGCCATGTCAAAAGTCCTCTCTTTCACGTCCTTCTCTTCCTTCCTTGTCTTTCTGGGCAATTGTGGTCACACGCTGTCCCAGCCCCAATCTAGTGACATACTCAAGATTTTAGATTCTAAATATCAAACACGGCTGATGTATCTGAGTTGGCCCTGGTTGGCTCTTTAAATCCCTCACATTGAACCCAAAATTGGCCCATTTATCCTGCAAGACAAGAAAAACAATTTAAAAAAAAATACTACTTTGTTGACATGCAGCTGACGGGGATATCGGCAATATGACTATTTTGAAATTTTGGTTGTAAAATTTGTCAAAGACACCAGCTGTTTGCTCACAGCCGGATTTTATGCTTCTGTGTTGAACCAATGCTGTATATTTCTTACCTACTCCAGCTTTGCCATGTACAGTACACCGTGCCCTATGCAATAGCCTGACGTGCATCTCCGCAGAAATGTAACTACACGTGGCAGTGACGCACACCGCAACAGCTGTGATTATTCTGCTTGGTCCACAGTCCCCAAAATCTGCTTCAATAGCTTCCCGCTGGGCAACTGAAGGGCTAGAACTCTGGTGACAGTGCTTTCATAAAGCTTTACAGACCGCCGATGTTATGGAGGACTTGTAGCTAGCTGCTACAGCCTGTTGGTTTCCACCTAAATCTCAAACTCAGAGAGCAATGGCCAGTCTCTGATTTATGTCTATAGGCATGCGACACAGGCACACCAGTGTGCAAGTACAAACTGTCACAACAGTGTAGGTCACTTACGGAAGCTTGATCCAGAGCCTTCGTACAACTATAGTTCAGCCTGAAAAGGCATGAACACATATAGTTTACATCACGCTGGTCAATCAGATGCTTGTGTTTTGGTTATTACTACTATATGTATGCCTATGTGTTATATTATGTACATGAAACAAGAAGTATAGTAGGTCAAACAGATGACTTTCAGCGTGACTAAACTTATTCTATCTGTGTGTGTGTGTGTGTGTGTGTGTGTCCCCCAGTGCATGCTACTCTAGCCCCCCAACGTGCCCAATCCCCCCTGTGCTGACTCCCGCTGTGGTATCCATCATGAGCGAATATCCAAAAGCATATTTAAGGACGGGAGGAAAAGTTTGCCACACCAGCATCCTCTTTAAATAGTTTATGTTGTTCCCCGATGAAGAAAATATCAAATTCCAGATGAAAATTTATGGAAATTAGATCAATGCTATTACAGCAGCGACTTTTTAAAGCAATATATTCTTTCCAGCGACAGTCTATGTGCACATGATAAATAGAAGGTAGTCAGATAGAGTTGCGAGGGTCTTTCCTCCCGTGGAGCGGACCTACGAATCTGTTATTGCATTTCAGCCTAACAGGATCAACATGCATACTAAAAAATGCAGCTTCCCAAGAAAACCCCCATCCTGACATTCCCGTCATTCTCCACCTCTCTTCCTCACTCTCTTTATTTGTCATCAAGAATCTAATACCATTTTCACCACAGTGGAGTGTCAGGTTATTGTAAATAAGATGATATTTTCCTGGGCAGCGTGTGTGTGTGCGCTGCAAAAGGAGACAGTAAAGCTTTATAATGTTGATTTATCAGCTTGTCAGAATCAAGTATCTTTTCGACACTAATGTGTGTGTGCATGTGTGTGTGTGTTTGAGTGACAGCACCTCATATGCACGTCTCGTGCACTTGCTCTGATCCCGTCACAGTCCAGCAGTCTGTCCTGGTTTCCCATCAGCTTTAAACCACATTATCATCACATTTAACCAGCCTCTTAATTCTGATCCCTAACTGGCTGTTCTCTCAACTCTTCTGTTATTCGGCTGGCAGAGTGCTATTAACCTTTCAGTCAATGTGCTGATTGTTATGAGGAGGTACGTACGTACTTTGACAGCACTTAACTGATTTTTTACTTCTCAAAAGCAGCTGTTAAGTTTATTTTTTCACAAAAAATCACCTATCTAAAGGCAGTAAAAATGATAACAACACTGGAAGTGACGCCCTTATTCTTGCATTGTATTATCTCGAATACTTTGTATGCTGCTGTGTAGTTTTCTGTAACTACATGATGCAAATTATGTGACCCAACTGTGGGAAAAAAAGTTGATGTTAGATATGGTGTGTGTGTGTGTGTGTGTTAATGTGTGTGCACACAAACTTTAGGTTGCTGCAAAGTTAACAGGAAAAGAGGTTTCTTCCTAAACCCCCGAACCAAAAAATGTTCAGTTGGGGGAATACGAACACCAGGCTTTTCAATGATTTTCAGTTAGTAGTGTAATAGATTATAATTTCACTTTTTTGTCCAAAATGATCAAACTGGTAATACATCTTTTTTTTCTACTAATTGAATGGTTAAACATCCTGTAACATCTGAGGAATGTGTTGTTGTCTAACTGCAGAGTTTCTCTAGCTGCTTTAGTGATTTACTTTCTCAAAAATCTTTTGCGGTGAAGTGACTTTTTTTTTTTTTTTTTTACAATTAAGTAGTAAAGAAATACAGATTTATTTGCTAAAAACTTTTCAAAATCGAAATCTGTAACCAGCATACATTTCTGCCAAAGGCAGATGCTGTTTGTTAGTTTAAAATAATGTAATTACTTTTTGGTCATGAATGATGCAAGGAATTATAAGATTTAGTTTTCTGTTAAAACACTTAACATTTCACATGTATAAGGTTATGGATTTGATAGTAGCAGTGCAGGTTTTACGTCCATGTATCACTCATTAAATAAGTCTATGGTCTTTTTTAACCTATTCCCTGTGCAGGCTGAGAGCTTAAGAGTGTGGTCTTAGTAAGTGTTATGGGACCTACAGAAACAATTCATTTACACAAGAATGCTGAATACTCACACTACATATGCAGACAATAAAAGCTAGGTATACATAATCAGATAACTAAACTGACAAGAATATGTCACCAACAGGTTTTTTTCTGTTGCTGGGTAGCTGCCCGGGACAATGAGGTTCTCAAATGAATGCAGGGAAGTGTGATAATTACTGCTATTCTGAGAAGCAGACACAGAGGAGGGAGGGAATTATTGTTCTGCAACTAGGGAGGGGAAAAACATGTTTCCTTTCCTGGACCTAAATATTTACTCTTCTCTACGGCCAGCTGACTCACGCTCAGACGACAGCGCACACGGACCCGGAAAGGCCCCCATGGCCGGGTCCTACTGATGCCTAAAACACTGCACTCCTAAAACATGACAGCCATTAGCACTGCGCTGAGTTTACCACACACACACATACACACACACACACATGCTTTCCCTCTCTGAGACACACACACCCAGCTTCCTGATCTGATTAGTGGACTGTGGTGCCCTGTTAGCCTGATGATAGCCCTTTTCCCATTTTCCCAGCAGGCCACGGTCCTGCCTTCGTCCTGCATAGGACATTTGTAGCAGCAACTGATGAAAGATTGAAGGAAGTGAGACAAGTGTGTGTGCCGTGTGTGTATTATGAACTTGAGCCATTAAGCAGAAGCCTGCTCATTACAAAAATATAGTCGAGCAACATTTGTCAATTTTGTTCCTCACCTAAAATTCTACATCTTTGTTTTTTTTATTCCTGTTTTTTGGTGTAATAGTAAAGGCACAAAGCCAACAAACTCAGCACTGAGTGCAATTTTCTCAAGAAGAAAATATTCTAATGTACTTCTCAGTTTGCACGTTTCATTCCTGCATAGCATCCTCTAACAAACGATCCAGGGAACAGGTGGTCAGATATTTCCTCACAGTGTAAGGCAATTTTTTAATGAATACGTGCTGTAATATTTGTAGGTGGTGACTTAATTACACTAACTTGACTTATTAAATTAAAAACACTGTAGAAAGAGGGCTTTGAATGCGCAATATGTAATTTATGACTATCAGATTTATCAAATGTAATTTGAAATCAAATCTATCAAAGTAATTTGTCACTGTCAAACAATAAAAACAAAAGAAATAGTTTGATGACATTGTGATGTAGTGTGGGATTATGGGATTTGTTTATTTCATTGCAGCAACCAGTGCAGATGAAAATCTGTCTGACTGACTCTGGCAGAATTGTTCACAGACAACGTAATGTATTAAAGTTTTATTTACATTAAGTTTTATCACATTTGTTGACTTTGTTCCTCTCTCTCTGACAGGTGTTACCACACCGAAACAGCGCTCCGCCACCTTTATTTTCAGGTAAAATTATATTCAACTTCATAAATTAGTAGAAATTTGCATGCATTTTATTAAGTGTTTGAATATCCAATCGTTACTTAAGTGTATGTAATCCTGCAAGAAAGCCAAAAGCAAATGAATTATGTTTGATGTTTAGACATTTCACTGCGGTACATGTAAAATAAGTAGGAATATATATAATAATATATGAAAAATAGGCCCAATTTGTCGTAATTCCTCTTCAAGCTGTTGTATTGGCATTTCAAGTGTACGGATTAATTCACAGTGTTAACTTATGCATTGAGGAACATGTAAGAAAACATTCCACCTTAAAAAATGGCATTTGAGTGGCATAATGAGTAACATTCTTATTTTTTCACCTGTAAAGTTAAACTTATGGTAAAGAATTAACATATAAAGGCAGCACAACATCTCATTCAGTTTTTGGAACAGCTGAAAAGGCAAACGGCACTCCTCCTCAGGGATGGATTAAAAGCAGAGACCAAATCTCACTGTACACTGTATATGTGACCAATAAAGTATCTTTACCTTTATCTTTACTTTAACAGATGGGCTACTTTTCATTTTTGGAACAGGTAGAAAATGTACAATGATAAAGGAAAAAAACACCCACCTCGCGCCATGAGGCTGGCCTCTAACTTTACTCTAACATAAAATAAACAAATAAATAAATAAAAAAGAACCAAAAAAAAACCAAAAAACGCTAAAGTTACTAATGCTAGCATGATCTAGGCATATCTCTTCTTACCCCACTAAAGTTTTTAAAAAAGAAAAGAAAAACTTCAGCAAAAACTCATATTCCTTTTGGCTGATTCACTGCCTTTGACAAGATGTACATGGTCTTAGTTTATGTGACTATTATGGCTAATGTCATGATACGTGCATGCATGCGTCATGGGTGTGCTCCGGCACCTTTTTAATTAGCACTACACATCTGCATCTCGGATAATGTAACATATACATCACAATAGTTGTTGTTGTTGTGTTTATACATTTTAACATAGAAAAACTTGCATATTGTAAGCTTAAGAAATGGGTTTCATGCTGACAATAGTGACTTGAAAGCTGCAGTTCTTCTGTCACCTGTGTTTAGGTTTTTCATGTTGTTTTACTTGTCTCTTCCCACAGTTTAGTCAATCTGTCTTCATGACCCTAACACACACACACACACACAAACACACACACTCTCTTTGCTGTATAATATTCCAAGACCTACCACCTCCTCTGCCTGAGCCCCTGCAGTAACTGAGCCACTCCGATGTCAGATGGTTTACAAAGTCAGAGCAACGATCCAAAACAAGTGGAAAACAAATGAAAACTTCTGAGAGAAGAACATTTATGCACTAAATCAAATGAGTACAGTCTCTGTGCTCATAATTCAGTGAATGAAAGGAAAAATTTAAAAACACAAAATCGAAATGTAGGAGGTCAAAGAGACTTCAGAGTTATTTAAATATTTAAAGAGTTCGTGTGCATTTCCATAGCTCTAGGCTCACAATGTTCACTGTGATTCGTACTTGGAGGCATCAAACAAGGAGCTCAGAAACTTTGTATCAGTGGAACTAGAGACTATGGTAGGCGATAGTTTACCACCATTGAAGCATATTTGTTTTTGCCTTTTTTGCCTCTGCTTGTCATTCAATAGGTCTGCATACATTGCAAACATTAGAGTCAGGCAAAAGTAAATACATAGAACAACAGGAAGACTCTGTGTCATTGTTTCCACACTGCTGCGTTTTTAATCTGTTACTGGTGTCTTTGCCAAACCTTCAGGGTTCTCCATATGCAGTGAAAATGCAAACAGAGAGACAGCAATGCCTAAAAAGACATTTTTAGTCTTTAGTGGCCTGCAGTGCCTGAGTTTAGTTCCGTAGTTCCTGGAACTATTTGTTCTAAGAGGACTTGATATTAACTTTACAATGAGAGCGCAGCCTGTGTTGTTTTATTTGAGAGAAAATCTTAGCAAGTTTGACAAAAATGCAGCAGAGCATCATCAACCAAACATATTTCTCCAGGTTTATTCACAGCTGTTATCTCTGTTCTGCATGTGTTGCGTACTTCAGAAATGGGGAAAAAAAGGGAAAGATTGAAAAAAAAAAAAGATGAAGTTTTTCTGAGCATCCATTTTCATCCATTTTTATAACTGGCAAACTAAATGTGTGCATCTCAGTGAGTTTGTCTTTTTAAACGAGTCTCACATCCTCACTTCAGAGTCGGTGCTAACTGCTGTACTCACTGCTGCGATCCCGGGAGAAAACAAAAGAGACAATAAATAATAAATGGTGCTCTTTAAGCTGTGTTCCTAACATCAAAAAGTAATGCCTCTAATATGCATCTAATATCCCATATTTTGTCCTCTGTGGAAGCTAATGAATAACAGAGCTATACCAATTAGGTGCAGGAAGTTACTGTTAATTACATTTCTACGTTCTATTATGTAGCTAGCATGCATTAATCACAATGTTATTTTTTCAAATCCTATTTGTGGTTAAAGCAAAGTCAAAGTGTATTTGGAGTGGATTAAAACTCAACTGCTGCATGTAAAAATCTCAGATAAACTGCAATGGACCGTGATACATTAGGGCTATGATCAGTAAAAATCACATAATTCAATCATATCGATTCAGACTCACAGGACTAGACAAGACAAAGTCCGTTAGGGACAAAGAGGCGGTGCAGATTAGTAGAATTATTGTGTGACCTTATATGCAAATTTGCAAGATGACCAGCGGTGCAATGAAAAATGCTTACTCTGTGATCTATTTGGACCTGCCTACCCCACTCATCATAGTGTGAAGTACAGTTTTACTTTATTTTTTCAGAAATCTCGATGCAGAGCTGCAGCGAAAAGACACATTAGACAGGTGCAAGCTGCGTGTTACTCCAAAGCAAAATATTTGGGTTGGGGAAGAATGACAGATTCAAAAGCTGTCGCTTTCGCCTCCATTGAGTGAAATCCCACAGACTGTGACTTTCAGTGGCGTAACTGGGAAGCTGGGCATGTTTGTCATCATAGGAATAGATCATAAGATTATAATGTTATTGCAAATTTGGCGAAATCGGCTGCCCTCCCTTTGACACACAGCTCTGCTCGCTCACCGCAGCAGCTCCTGTCTCTTTTGCCTTTCTGCCGCACAGTAGCCTACAGTGTCGAAAGAAGTGTAACCATTATGTGATCCATTGTGACTCTAAACTAAGATACGATCTGAACAGTAAGTTTCGTGATCAATTGCACCCCAACAAACGCCCGGGACACACATCCTGCGTCTGTGTCGCGTCCGCAGGGCGTCTGCTTATTTTTTCAGCACCCATTATAACGGCTCAGAGCAGTGACACACGTCTCACGCGCGCCTGCAGCGACGCAACACTTCAGCTCGGGAGGCTCGCCTATTTTGTCTGCAAGACGCACCTGGTTCTCTGCCAAAACACATGGCGGAATGATCTGATGACAGTCATGCTGACATCATACCAGCAACATTCACTATAATTTCAAGATTTCCAGCGTCTTTCAAGATAAAACCTCTCCAAGTGTGTGTGTGCAAAGAATGCCTTCATTTCAAGATTTAATTGTGAAACATTTGAAAGGATCCTGTTGTGTAAACAGCAG
>JAPXVT010000027.1:20213552-20225827 GCA_029823135.1 Acanthurus reversus
ATGGAAAGTAAATTTTGAATTAAATTGTTTTGACTCAATTTGTCAATACAATGTGATGTGATGTATTAAGACGACCCAAATCCTACACAGCAACTTATATTTCAGCTCTGTTTTTACGTTTTCAGTGAACTATGTGGAATATCGCATTATATCGCAATATGCATTTTATCGCAATGTATCGTGATTGAAGTCTAAACTGGTCTAAAAGTCGGAAAATACTCAGAAAACTGTCAAAATTGAGCACAATTCAATTCATATGCTTTACAATTTCCAAAACATATTCCGTATATTATAAGAGCCATTGTTAACTGCTGTAACATGAGACATTTTGTGTCATGCATTATAAACATTGTTCATTCTCCCACAAAACATATCGTGCGTAGCATCTTGGACACAGCAGTTGAGCAGTTTTGTTACCAAAACTAACGAATGATCGTGTTTAATTAACCAACATCTGACAAGAAAGACAATTTAGTTGACAATTAAGACATGTTTGTAGTTCAGTTCTCCTTCATGCTCGTGGACCTGCTCTTGCTCTTCTACTGTAAACAAATTGCAGGAGAGCAGTGTGTGTTCTTTGGCCTCAACACTAAAACAGGAAGACGCACTCACACTGCAGCATATAAAAAGAAGGTCACACTTTGGTGAAAGTTCAAGTGCTTTTCCTTCCCCTGCTTTATTTATTTATGACCCGAAGCTTGCACTGGATGTTCTCAAATATTGAAATATGTGTTCACATTTCATTTACCTCCCTTTAGCTTGTCGTTTTTATTTTTTTTGCACACTCTCAGGATTTATCCAATTTTTTACACA
The DNA here is from genome assembly GCA_029823135.1 of Acanthurus reversus. Lineage (NCBI taxonomy): Eukaryota > Metazoa > Chordata > Actinopteri > Acanthuriformes > Acanthuridae > Acanthurus > Acanthurus reversus. The sequence continues at coordinate 20,214,366 of JAPXVT010000027.1, forward strand.
GCTCATTTCACTTTGCATTTTCTGGAAGAGAGGAAGAAATTTTAGATTGTGTTTCGTCTCCTTTCTTATCCTCTCTGCTTGTCACATTAAATTAGTTTAATTTTCTCTGCTTTCTATTAATCTGTATGTGTCTTCTGTCTTCTGGGCTTTTAGTCGTCATGCTCTGCATCTGTGTGTCTGTTTTTCTTCTAGTAAAATACCACTACTGGGCATGTCTGTCTGTCTGGAGCTAAAATGTGTGTCAGACAGTCGTGGAGCAGTCATTTGTTAGTTGGGTGGGGGGTTTCACGTCTACCCAGCGTGCCCCAGTGATGTGTTGCGGGTGTGTGCGGTCATTGGGGGACATGCTTTCAGCCCAACTCTGCTCTGCCCTCACGATGCATCACGTCAACCGCCTGTGATGCATCGTGCATGACTGCCGACCTGCGTATCTGCCCAGCATGCATGCACAGCAGCCTATAATATGTCTGTGTGGTGCTTGTGGTGTGGCAAAACCAACCATTTAGGTCGTGTAACCAATCTTGTGGCACACATATGGGTTAGTAACTGCTTTACATTTGTGTCAGTGTGTTTTTCTATCTAGACATGATCACAGTGAGCTGCTCTGTTTGAAGAAAAGAGTTGTCAGAGTCACTTTATTTAGTCGCTGGCAGAGTCTTACGCCCATCTCATGCAAGTTATTGTGACTGATAAGGCTGAAAATCAATTGTCCCACAGGAGAGAAACTGGTAAGATTATCAGTAATTAGCCGACTCTCCCATAGCAATGCCTCCGTTACCACGGCAACAGAGAAAGGTCAATTGGGATGGAATTCTAACAGGAAATGCTCCTATCACTCTGTGCACATCTGTATTCTTCCCCCATAAACTCATCCATTGCTCTTCCGTTCTTCAATCTCAAACATTTCATAAATGAATTTGCTTGGCTTTAAACTTAAACTGCGTCTGTCAACCGTTTCCTGTGTTGTATTTTGTTTATTAGTCTCTCTTGTGTGGTTACTGCTCGCAAGATGACGAGCATGAACAGTAGACTGCCTGTAGTCGTTCAAAGACATCTGGACTGATCATGACATTTCTGTCACATGCCTCCTATTACATCTAGACACAGCGAGGTAGGACAGGGACCGAAGTAAAGCTGGGACCAGAATGGAGCTCATAACTGCATAGTGACGCCACCAGTCTTATCATTTTAAAGAGCTCGACCATAAAGAGGGTGAGAAGAGGAAGAGAGAGATTCAGTAGATCTGTCTCACCTCCCAGAGGAGTTGATACTGAGGCTCTGCTGCAGATAAACTGTCCTTTTAACATTCTGTCCTGCACTTGCACGATATTTGCTGATTTTAATGCAATGTGCATGTTTTTGTTTTGCAGTATTTGCACAAGTGAGGGTGTCCTACTTTGTGCTACTGTACATTTATCCTTTTGCACGCAGACAACTTTTTAGGTCCCTGTGGATATTCGTCAAAGTGTTAAAGAAAGTTTGTTTCACAACACTTCAGGACAGATACTTCGCTGTCGTCTTTATATCCACGGAGTCGGACATGAAGCAGCTTCACAAATCAACTGAGGCAACGTTCCCTTGCCTGCCAATAGTTATTCTCTTACATAAGCTGGGGTTTTGGAAATCACACAACAGTGGAATTATATAACCGTATAAATAAGACTGTGATAGAAAAGAGACTCTCAGGAAGAACAATGGAGGATGGAGCTTTTGGCTTTCAACATTGCTATGGAACCATTAAAGTCGCACTTTACAGGATTATTATCAGGGTTTATGGTGGGGTTGGGCCTCTTGTGGAGAATAAAGACCACTTCTCCCAACATTATAAAACATTAGATTGGATATAAATAACTTTTCACATAACACACGTCATATTTTATGGAGTGTTGCTAATGTTTAGGCCATTACCTACTAGAGAAATGGATCACAAAACAAGTTCATTATGATCCAGGTGAATGATCGTCTTCACTAAATGTTTCCTCGGGGAAACCCTCATTGTTCTGTTGCTGAATTAGCCCAGGTACATGGCAATATATGACACTGGTCATGCTTAGCTGATTCGCAATATGAAATGCAAAATGCTGAAGTAATAACAGTGCTGCCGGAGCGCTCCACATTTCTTCATCTCACATTTGTACATAACTCATCTTGCGTGCTTCACCTCTGATTTGTGACCAAATAAAGCCAGTGCATGTGCTGAGTCACATGCTCGCAGTCACAGAAGCACTTCACATTGCGCCTCCCCTCTCCACCTGTGGTCGCATGTGTGTCGCACCTTACGCTGTGTATGTGTCAAACCAGATCCTGCAAGAGCCACCTCAGGTTGTGTCTGTGCATGATCTGGCATTGTGGGACAGGATGTAGTGTCATTTTCTGTCTTCTTCACACCCCACGCATTCAACTCAGGGTGCAACTTTTCTGAGAAGCCACGCCACGCAGAACGTCACTGCGTCCTCATCATGAGGTGCAACCTAAATGTGTGTTCATATCACTTGAGAGATTTCATCAGCAGAGTGACACATGCTTATTGTTTCCTCCTGTCAAACCTCCCTTCACCTCATCTTCTTCACTTTTCTTTTTCCCTCCACTTTGCTGTCTGCTCCCTGTCTCCTTGGTTGGGCCCTTCCATCTCTACATGAGTTCCCTAATTGCCTACGCTTCCTGTCTGCTCCTTTCTGTTTTAAAACCATCCAGATTTACTTTCACATTCACTCAGCTCTTCAGTTCCTACTCCTTTATATTTGAGGGAATGCTTCTGTGTGTTTACGTACCAGCAGACAAGAGAATGGCGACAAGGATTAAAGGAGATGAATAGCTCTTTGACATTTGTTATGACTGAGCTGCAGACGAGTCAACCGATAACAGTAGGACCGTGCACTGCCAGGCCTCGCTGTGAGTCTGTCCTCATCCTCTCAATGACTCATTCAGAAAGGACAGAGAAATAAAAGCAAAGAGGAGCGGAGGCAGAAAAGAAAAATAAATCTGAGCCTTTCACTGTCACTAGTGACACTGTCTCCATTTGAATCCCTCCACTGTTTGAACTCAGCGTGATGCAGCGCAGTGATCTCAGTGGTGTTTGTGTGCGAGCGGGGGAAATTCATGTTCGGCCTCCCTGAAATACATGTAGCTTTGTAATGACAGATTGCAAGTTGTTGAATTGTATTAGAAGACAAAAAAGTCCGTTAAGTCAAGGTAGGAAAATGGAATTAAAAGAAAACGTGTGTCTGTCTGTCCGTGTGTCACAGTTTGTGAGAAGTCACATGAGAGGAGGAGAGAGGGAGAGAGAGGTCCCGGGGGCTCCATGCATTGTGCCAGTGTACATTTACAAAAGGCTCTTTGCAGAGGCTTCACAGCCAGTGAACTGCTCCATTCAGACTTAGCTGACCAGGCTTTGCCTCACTGGAGCTTCACTTTTATCCCCCCTCTCTCTTTTTTTTTAAAAGCACTCCATCCAGCTTCGCCACCCTGCCCCGCACCTTAATAGACACCATGTCCACTCGTCCATCCAGACTCTTTCCACGGCCCCCGGGGACGGGGTGAGGGAAGGAGAAAGGGGGGAGTCCACTTCACATACTGGACTAAGAATAGTTCTCTGCGACTGAATTGCCGTGTTGTGTCTCTCCCTCACTCTGCATTCCAGAGTAGGAGGCTTGAATATGCTACAGCCATTACCGTCCGACCCCCATGCCCTGCTGCCCTCGCCCTGTTGTATCTACACACACACTTATACACACTATGTGGCAGTCATACGTGATGTGGACTTTCCCACATTAACCCTAGCTGGACAGGGTGAGACAGAGAGGAGTGATATAATTTGGCAGCAGATTTGCCGGATGTAAAGGAAATATATCTACCATTTGCACGAGCCGTCCTCAAGGCCTATAAATCTTGAAACATAACCATGTTTTTGTTACATGGTTGAACTGTCTGAGATCTTCTTTTGTGCCTTTCTCCTCTGCCCGTTTGATCATGCCGCGGCTGGCTTTGATCAACCCAGCGGACCTACCGATGATCCCCTCTGACAGAGTCTGTCCTCTAGACCTCTGTGTCAGAAAGTGAAACAGAAAGAGACAGAAACAAGCAGCCATGAAAAAAAAAATCACCACCAGTTACCCAGACAACTCCAACGCACATAGACACGGATAAAGGCACAGCAATATTGTGTCTGCAAGGCCAGGGCTCCCTATTAGAAATAAAACAGATAGCTTTCACATACAGATAATGTGTCGTCTAGTGTAGAGGCACACAAGTGGACATAGCTGGCATAGCAGGTCATAACACAAGATAACTGCCTGGAAAAAGCCTTAAGTTTCAAGATATGGCAGCTGTCAACAAGCTCAGTTGGTGAAATGCCAATCAGTATGTTTTCTTTCTTTCTTTTTTTACACTCAAGTAAAATTTACTAAACTTTACTAAAAGGCACTATTTTTTTTACATTGTAGCACCAATTACCATAAAATTCCTCAAAACTTTCCGAACTTTGAGTGTGGCTGAAAATGTGGTCTCATCTCCTTTAAGTCATTTGGCCCAATTTTAATTGATGGGCCACAATATCGCCTAGTGTTTACAACGTGCATGATTTAAAGTAGGCATCAACCCTGTACATACAGTAAACAGCACTAATTAGACTTTTATTGTACATCAGTTGAATCTAAAGTGCCTCATAGGCTAAAGTACCTTAAAAATGTTCAGTTAATTGGTTGCCTTGGTAGCCGAATGATTGCTGCACTTCCTGTGTAACCACAACAACTTTTCGATATCAGCTGGGGATCTTTGTTGCGTGTCAAACCCTCCTCTATCTCTTTACATTTCCTGTCTGTCTATCAGCCATTAATCTGTCCAGTAAAGGCTGAAATGGTGTAGGATCCTTTTTTAAAAGAATAAATGTGTGTGATCTTAAAACAATGACATTAAATCAGAAGTTCAACCAACTCATTAGCCAAAAGCATCTTTCATGGAGTAGTTGAATGTTTTGAAGAAACACCTTTGGAATATTTGCTTTCTTGCTGAACATTACATGAGAATGCTAATAACATATCGCCATTGCTGAACATGAAACTCCAGCCACTAGTTAGCTTAAACATAAAGAATGAAAGCAGCATAAAATAGCCAGCCTTGTTCTGCCCAAATGTAGTAGAATTTGCCTACATGCACCCCACCCTACGCGAAAACATATGTTGTTTTATGAGTATTTAGTAAACTTAAAAGGTGCTGGTAGGTGAACCTTATCACCTTTTGACAGATCAAGGCTAACTGTTTCACTGTTAACATTCTGAATGTTACGCTAGGCCAAGCTAAGCTAGGCTAAGCTGAATAGCTGCTGGCTTAAACACAATGTCAGGATTGTCGGTGTGTGTGTGTGTGTGTGTGTGTACGTGTGTGTGTGTATGTCGGGGGGGTGGTGATGGCGGTGGTGGTTAGGTTAAGCTGAATAGCTGCTGGCTGAAACTAAGCTACGTGGCAGCTAGCTGTAGCATTCTGACTTAGAATTGATATTAATCTTTTCATGTAATTTTTGCCAATAAAAAAATGTTTTTTTTTTTTTTTAAATGTCAAAGTATCTTTCAAACTGGATACCACAGCCTGACACTGTCACACTGCAGCTCAACACAGCGAACTGAAGTGAGTCAACATGGGAACGTTAGAAACATGTAAGAACTACAACTGTCGTATTTGTCGTAGGTAAAGCTGATCATTTAATTTTATCTATTTTATTTAGTTGAACTTTTATGGGTGTACGTCCCGAGACAGAGTTTCTATTCATACAGAGGAGATACATTTGACTCAAAGATACCAGTTCCACTCATTGCTATTCATGCTGACAGACACAAAGAGGTGTCTCACCGGCAAGCATCCCACAGGAAACGTAGCCCCGAGCCAAAACGCTCAATAAGTGAAGGTGTTTAAGGTGAAGAAACAATACTCAGATCCATGAATGTCTGTCATGTCTGCTGGCTGCTGATGTTAAAAGGTGGGAGTCGGCAGAATTTTCTGCTTTGTTTTGTTTTTTCTGCGTCAGATTTAAAGCCTGCCTATGGGTCTGCGCTGGCTCACTGTGTGTCCGCCTCTGTATCTTTCAGTGTGTGTACATCAATTTTGTGTGGCTTAAATGCTGGCCGAAGAGCAGAAAAAGGGATCTGCAAAAGAAATAAGGGAGGGGGGAAAAAGCACAGAAAGGGAGATAGAGGAGGGATTTGGGGGAGAGAAATTGGGGGGGAAGGGGGGAAAGGTAAGGGAGGATCATTCATATGAAAGCGCATGAGGAAAAATCTTCAGACCAGCTGCGTCCTCAGTCTAAAGTGGGACCTCGGGGAGAGGGAGCGGTGCTGAGTGGGCGTCTGGTAGATAGTTAGCGTTGGTGTGGAGGTTACGCAGAGGTTACATGTAGGTTTTGTGTAGGTGTCACATGGAGGCGTTATGACTAAATGATTTATTGCAAACTTGGCATTCTGGTGGGTTTTTTCTTTGCTGTGCGGGTGGAGATTAGGGACCGGCACAAAGTCGTCTGATATATCATTCATCCAGCCTTGTATATCCATAGGAGCATATAACCGTAGTATTCATCATGACGGTACGTGTTTCTGGCATATCAGCTTAGGAGTAAATATTAGCTTGGGCTTGATTTAGGATGAATATGGTAAGTTCAGAGTGAGGACACATTTTTTTCAAGCCAGCCGAGTTGCAGGAAGCAGAAATCATTAGGGATAATTGCATAGGGACTAGTTATGGTTTCCGAGTGTCAGATGCTCAGTGGACATGTTGGAGAGTTACAGGTATTTGAGAGTTTGACTTGGCCAGAACATAGGAGGCTGTGAACTGTCTTATTGGTTGGAGACTCTCTTACCTGGCCAGGAAACAGGAGAAGCCGAACAGCTGTGTAAATGACCCAGATAAGATCACAGGGACATGGCAGCGCTCAGAGAGGCATCATGACGACCGTACTGGACTGATATTTATTATTCTGGTGCAGTATTAGTATTAAGAGAAGTTTTTTGCTTTCCCTGCAAAATGAAAGTGCGAGCTGATAATGTATCTTTTGTGCTCTTTTAAACTGTCAATAACAACATACCAGCGTTTTAAAAGTATCGCACAGACCAAAGGAAGCTGAGCTACCTTATGCATTTGCAGATGGATGTGCACGATTGCAAATATTAATTGCAGACTGCAGAAGAGGCTGCCGAGGCCCGACACAGGACAGGAGGAGGGGGGGCTGGGGGGGTGAACAGCAGGGAGATGTGGAGAGATGCCACGTGGGAGATTGAATTAATGAGACAGCAGCTCTGTGACACAGTACAGTAACTGTGTGTGTTTCTGCTGCTGCACGGCTGCTAAATGATACCAGTGTTCTGCTTTTCATGCCTCACAGGCCAGATTTTTCTCTTATGAAGCATTTTTATGAGCGTGTGAGTCTGTGAGTGAATATCGAAGCAGGCAGGTAGAAGAGTTTAAGCACTTGTTTTATTCCATTAAGATCAAGCTGAAAGGAGTTTTTTTGACAGAGCAGATCAAGGGACAAAAATGTCCTTAGAACATCAGAAAGTGTAGCTTATCTAAGGGTCTCTCACAGTGTTTTATAGTGGATGTGGGTCATCACACCTGAAAGAAAGACCACCACTAGCAGTATCATAAAAAGACAACCTACATTTTACTTGATAAGATTAAGAAACGGCTTCATTTTACTAGGCAAATGCTTTACATTTAGTAAGTGTGACTACTAGACTGCTAATCAGATTGACAACCCGATGCTCGAAGATGTGGGTGGCTTACCACTGCAGATTGTTTCCTGGGGGATCTCCTGATGTTGAATGTAAATCTATCTCTGGCATGCCCCCCCCCTTCAAAAAAAAAAATACTGCAGGCTTACAGTTAAGATAAAGATAAAGTGGTGTCTGCTTCCAGTTACTCTACACTTGATTTATTACCATTTAAAGCTGTCAGGCTCTAATTGACCTTATATGCTGCTTGTTTGTCCGTTAAAATAAAGTGAGTAATTCAGTCCAACGTATGGAGTATGAATGTCTTGTAAACCAAGCTGTGTACCTGCATTTTGTGGTAATCTGCCCTGAATTGTTGGAAAAACGCAGAAATACAAAAAAGAAAATACAAAAAAGAAAAGCGCTCAGCAGTTCTTCTTTGGAGGGCACCTTAGATGGAAGAATGGAGGAAAAGGTGATGTTGATTGTTGTCGAGGTCAGGGGGTGGGGGTGGAGTTGAATTTCAAGAAGGTGAGTCTTTTGAATAAATGGAAATTTTCAACACTGTTACCCCCCTGTCTTCCCGGCAGTTGTTTCACCCCAGCTTCCGCTTTCCTGTATTCTCAACCTCATCTCCTCTCTCTTGGTCCCTCCCCCAGCACCCCTCCTGCCTCAGGACCTCAGCTCTCAGTTTTAGACATTTTAATAGCTTCCTTCTCTAAACAAACCAGCTGCCAGAGGACCAGATAATATCTCTGGCACAGAGCGCCCCCTGGAGGGCAGTCATTGAAGACATGGCGGTGAGAGCAACTGCTGCGCAGAGGTGAGGGGACGGGCACAGAGGGGCTTGTCTTCATCCACACATTGCACTGCTGTGTCCAGGTCTCAGCACTAGATGGCATTGGCAGTGTGCTGTGGCTCTCAACTTACAGAGAAGAATCTTACTCAGAGGGAAACAAAACCATGTCAGGCATTTCACATAGTCCGCCTTTAGGTTGACAACATGATTTTGTGCAGGAATCTTAAACAATTAAGCATTTTACCCATTTATTCAATGACTTTGTTCAAAGTTCTCCGTTGTTTTCTCACATATCAAACATTTCTGCAGTGTTAGCTGAAGGAAGGCAATCAATTGAATCAAGCTGATGCAAAATGCGTCTGACTTTCCCTTTCAACAGATAACAAGACATTGCAGGCAGGCAACAGCGAGGGAGACAGAAACAAAACTAAATCTGACACTTGTTGAAGAGAGAGACAGAGGTTTGGGAAAGAAAGTGAAAGAAAAAGTTCTGGATAAGCAACCATATCGAGATAAAAAGGACTGAGAATCAAGAAAACCCCTCCACTTCCAAGAAAACTTTGTGCTTGAATAGGAAAAAGTCCCGCATCAATTCTGTTGAACTCTCTCGGATTCAAAATGACTGTTGAAATCATGTTTTATCATTATTTTTTATTGCTGTTACTTTATCACACAGCTGCGACAAGCGTCACAGATGTGTACAACCTGAACCATCACAAAATATAATGAATCCATCATAGTCATACAAACTTCCAGACACGCTCTGACAGGTGAACCACCAGGCTATTTTTGTTGAAATATTTCATCTCATCAGTCATGCAGATATAGATTTCTGGAGTACCTCAGTTCATCAGGTTCGCTTAAGATCTTGTCTGTCTTCCTGTTTGTGTGGCAGAGGGTATGCTGAGGTGTTGCATCCGCAGCCTGAGGTTTTTCTGAGAACTGTACATCAGAATGAGTTTAGGACTATATCAGCATCACTAGTAACATTAGAAACAATACTGTATGCACAGCAGGGGCTGCTCTCTACTGTAACCACCAGATTTCTAAACAGCAGTTTTTAGAAACACCCTGTCATTTGATGATGAAATCATTCTTGGTCTAATTCAGCAAATCAGAAGTTGTAAAGGTCGTGCTTGCATTTCCTGCAGTTGGGTTTTTACAGAAATGAACTTTATCTGAAAGTTCGTCGCCTTCAGATATCTTCAGACTCTATTTTTCCTCAGCTGCTCAGTTCTTTGAATGATTTTTCAGTGCAGTCAGTGAGGTTTGTCCGTTTCCGCAGCACAAAAGAGGAATCACACATGTAAGGCGGGGGTGGGGGTGGGGGGTGGGGGTGGGGGTAGTGCGGTCAGATTGAGGTTGACCCTGAGTCCCCTGTGCCAGGGGCCGAGCTGTAAGTTGCTGAGAACACTGCACCCTTGACTGACGGCATCCTTCCTCTTGTGGTCGCCATGGGAACAGGAGAGTGTTTTCCCAAGTAAACTCCGTGGAGCTCTGCACCACATCAAACAGCGCTGCCATGAGTCAGCCCCCGGCTCTACAGGGAACCTAACTATAACCGAGCTAACTGCTTACAAGGCAGTGTGCAGAAGATTTAATGGACTGTGGTCTCTGACTTGGCCTAGTTGGCTGAGGCGTTTGAAGTCAGTAAAACAACTCATGTTTGTCTTTTGTTTAAATAGTTAACATGCATGTGTATGCATACACACTCATCAAACTCCTGCAAATCCAGTGTGCAGAACCGCTGCTCTGTCACCTCGGTGTTGTTCGGCAGAGGGGCAGCTCAGAAACAGAAGGATTATACAAAGTGGGGCTGCACAGCTGGAAAACATTAACTCAACAAATGATGGCGGCACACTGCACTATACACCCCAATGATGTCAACCTTTAACGTCAGCTTAGCCTCAGACACACAGACAAACACGAAGAGGACAAGGTTACCATGATCCAAACAGTTACAGCAGTGTACACAATACACACACACACACGAATTGAATGCTAATTCTTCATTTCAGGGGTCAGTTTAATTCTATGACCTGATTTGCAACAGTTTTTTTTCCTGAGAAGTTTCCAATTTTATAATTTGGGAAAACAGAGAAAGCATTTAACTGTTACAGTTGCTAAGTAACTGCTATGTTGTCAAACTGTCGCAAGTGTTTAGCATTAAGTTATTAAATTTTATTCTTGTATTTTATATCTTTTTTATTCTGTTCAACCTGTTTTTTCTTTTCTTTTCTCTTAGTTTTTAATGACTTGTTTTAAGGTTGTGTGTTTAAATGCCCTTTTATTGTGTTTCTGTTGCACTTGTATGCTTGATGTGAAGCTGTCTGAGTTGCCTTGTTGCTGAAATGTGTTATAAAAATAAATTTAACTTGCCTTTTTTCGTCCGGGGATGTGGAACTACTTATGTAGAGACTTGTTCTCCCGTTTCATTGTGTTATTTATTTATTCTCCTAACCCGCTCTAACTTGAGAACGAGAGTCCTGAGAGCTGAGCTGTTTTAAACTGCACCATCTCCATGTCTGTGTCTGCAACCACAGAGGGTGTGTCAGTTTGCTCATTCCCTTCCACGGAAGTGCAAAGTCCTCATCACTTATTCAACACTCTCCACCTCATTCGCTCAGTGTCGCCTCAGGAGCTAGCTTTAAATTCATCTCTCCCTCTCCCTCCATTTTTAAAGGAGGCGAAGTGAAGCAATTACAAAAAAGGGCTCCACCAAAACAAACCAAATGCAGCTGTTGCAGCTTTTCCCTTAAGAAACCTGCTGTGTTGGCTCTGCATTAAGACTGCAGCTTTTCGTGTTGGAAACGTGTGAAGAATTTTGATTTAGTTGACAGCAACATGACATTATGTGGTGAAATACTTACAGCCGAGCGTGCTGCGATCCGGCCGCAGACACTCCTAATATCAAATAGAAGTCTGAGTCAGTGGTCTCTTTTTATGCATGTTTTGTATTTGTGCATAAA
>JAPXVT010000027.1:20381112-20393671 GCA_029823135.1 Acanthurus reversus
CCCCTCTGATAATTTAAAACTGGGACTTTCTGTGTGGGTAAGGAAATCATGTATCCCTGGGGTAATACAATGTATTACTTGCTATTAAACTACATGATACATTCACGAATAAATTCATGCATATCATTCTGGATCACAGATCCGCAACCCAAATAGGTTTTTAATAAAAGAAAAGGCAGGATAAAAACCAGGAGCAACAATAAAAAACAACTCCAGAAAGCTGGATGGTCGGGCACATGTCAAAAAGCAGGCCGATAGCCATCAGAAAAAGTGCAGGCAAGCAGAGTACAACAAAATAATCTGGATCACTAAACCAAGCGTTTTTTTTATTTTTTTGCATTGTTTAGATCCTTATTAGAAGAATAAAATGGCTTATTGCTTCCTCCAATGCAGGCATTGTCTCCAGGGATCTGATGGAGGTGACTGTGGATATCATTAGTAGCCGAGTGTGTAACAGTCCCAGTGTGTATGGAGGGGTCGTGACCAAGAACATGCTCTGTGCTGGAGACCTGAATGGAGGCAAAGACTCCTGTCAGGTAAGGAAATGAGACAAGTCAAGAGACAAATTTTACCGTAATCAGATGAATGGACATGATGTTTTTTATATCTAGCAAACACTCGAGTTAAAGTTATATTTTACAGGGTGACAGCGGCGGACCTCTGGTGTGTCAGGGGGATAGCCGATGGTACCTGGTAGGGATAACCAGCTGGGGAGATGGCTGCGGCGAGCGAAACAAGCCTGGCGTTTACACCAAAGTCAGCAGTGTTCTGCCTTGGATCTACAGCAAGATGCAGGTAAGAACAGATGCAGCAAGAATGAACAGTGCAAGTGATTACAAATGCATTTCAACTGTTGGTCACGTGTATTTCTCCATCTTAACTCTCCCTCTGCATCTTACAGCAAGAGAGGCCGTGATGTCCCTTTATCTCCTGCTGGTGCTCCACTTTTTACATTTATTCAATGAACCCTGCACTATGAAGTCGTCTCAGAGACGGATGGGTTTGCACATGTACTATTACAAATGATGAAGACGGAATCTAGACAGACATATGAAAGGATGTGTGCCGGTTTGACTTGAACACAAGGAAGTCTGTCCTGCATCATCTTCACTGATTCTCTGTCATCCTGCGGTTACATGTATTACCTAAACCTGATTATTGATCCACGCTAATCGATGCACTGACTTCAGTCTTGCATTCTTGATTTGATTCTCCTGGCTCTTGGTGTCTCGGTCACACAGGATGGCTAATTTCACCTACACATTATGAAAGCTTTGAAGATGGCTGGACCTTCTCTTGTGTGTTCTGTGCCAATGAAACACAGTCCACTGTGATCTCCTTAACCAGTTAGAGAAAAATACTCTTTAGAAATGATTTATGATTGTAGAGGTGTGTTTTTTTCTCAGGGACACATCTCAGGCTTTTTGTTGTTGACCATATTATAATAATTATGGTCACTTTATGTATTCACTTTGTGAAGAAGACAGCAGTGTGACCCTTGATTCCCTTATTGAGCTGGCACTCTGCGCACCTCCTCTTATACACACACTGTGAAATTGTTCAGAATGTGTTCTTCTTACGTTGTAAATCAACATGTGTACTTTCTGTGTCAAATATTTATGTGCATTTGCCATGTTTTTCAACAGAGTTTTATTATTTGTTTATTCCGAGGGATCCTTGAGAGTTATACACTAAGAGCAAATACAATAAAGAAAAAGGAATATCGTTTTGTGGAGTTGCTTACTCTTAAAATAAAGCTAGACCACATGACCAGCAAAAGCTGTCAATCACAAGAGGGTGGCATTATGGGGGTCTCCGATGGGTGTGTGTCTGCGTGTGTGTGTGTGTGTGTGTGTGTGTGTGTCTCAATGAGACAGAGAGGGAGAGAGAGCAACAGCGAGGGTTCAACGCATTGAATGAGCAGTCACTCCAGAGTGAACGTTGTTATCCGTCACGTCTATATTTTTCCCAGGACAAGTAGATGTGAGCACTGTGCACATATTGACAGATGAGAATATTTGGAACAAAAGCCTTGTGAGACAAGCTGATTGATTTCTGTGAGTGGATTTCAGTTTGTTGACCAACGGTGCGCAGGAGAAACAAGAGGTAAGTTAATAAGCGCGCCTATTTGATGTCTTATACGGTGATTTATTTTCTTTAAGAGTAAGCAGGTGCCATAACAGCTAAAAAAAAGACTAACAGGATGGGAGTGTGATTTTTTATATCAGAATTTATTCCCTATTTTTGTGAGTGCACAGTGCAGTGTAAATAAACCGTGCAATTTGCAGGATTTTCATTGAATCGCGCACATTTGCAGGTGAAATTATCTAAGGACATGCGTGTGTTTGAAATATTTAAACACTGCAGGACAAGGTCTCGTTATGTTGCATAGATGCCATTCACTACGTCTCTTGTTTATCAGCGCTATAAAATGAGGGTGTGTCTGCTGGCACCGGTCACTGTAACCTTCACTCGCCGCGCGCAAAAAAAAAAATACTAGGCTATATTTCCATAGAAGTCACAAAACGCGGGCGACCGCTTCACTTTAATACTTACAGTGCAAACTAAATAATACGCGTCGTTTATGATGTCATTGCTGTTACTATAAACGGTTAGCTGTTGTCACTGAAAAGACAGAAAGATCAGACGATCCACAGGTTGATTCACGCAAAAGCGGATGAATTATCAGAAAATGGAGAACATATTGCGCCAGGTGTTGAATGTAAGTCCGTCAGTTAAAGCTGGCACTGACATCCAGGCTGTGCTTTCAAACCACACAGGAGAGGTTATCAGTGCGTTATGGTCGTCAGCGCCACACGCTCACAGGTAAAAGCTACTGAATCAGCCCCTATAGCTGACGTAGGTCTACATATTTACGCATCGATGTGGGATTCATCTGAGAAACAAACTGAATTTCAGCCGAGTAGCCTCAGTGTGACTTTAAAGCTGCGTGCCACACCCCTGCTGTTCGTGTGTGGACTCCGGTGATTTGATATGATTGTCATCTTAACTCTTTCTCGTTCAGCGCCAGAATTTTCATTTGGAGACAGTCACCATGGAAATAACTCGACACTATGGACAGACGCACATTGTTGTCATGGTGATGAAACATCATTATGATGGCAGAGATAAGGGGCCAAGTGTTTTTTTTCTTTTGTGCACAGAGGTTGTAATGGCCTGTGATGTGACCTATTTATCTGCCCTACATTTTATGTTGAAAAATAGGAAATTCTCATGTAGTCTACTTAATTTGCTTATAGCCATACTTCATCATCAACCAGATGCCCCCTTTCTACAAACATATACCTACAAAAGTGAATTAAATGGGGAGATTTGGCTCAATGATGGCAACCAACATTTCATTTAAAACTTTCTATACACACAAATGTCAGACAGGATGGTCTCCTGATCACCCTGAAGAAATACTAAGGATTTGTAGGGTGTGGTCTCACGTAAAAACACATTCAATGAACTCTGGTGGCATGCTTTTATCATTTAAACATAGCTTTTTTATGACCTCATTCACATTTTCCCCAATCAATTTATTTGACTGTAATTTAGATTTTTGCGTTACAAAAGTTTGTGTCACATTGTTCGAAAGCTCACATAAGATACACTGTGGCTATGATGTCAAAAAGTTAGATCATTATTTTTTTCATGCATCAGTGACTGACGAGCACTCTGCTGCCCTTGTCTAATTTACCGTCTCAGTGCTCCCATTGCTTTTGTTTATGTTGTCTCTTTGATTGCCATCCTGTTTTTCCCTCTCCCTCGTCACACTTCCTGACCTTTCTTTTCAATGCTTTGTGTGTTTTATGCTGGAAATGCCACCATACTTGTACGACAGACTGCCCGTCCCCCTGCTGTCTCTCCTCAGACATTGTCTTCTTCGTGTGACTTTTGCCTCATGCTCTCCTTCCAGATTACATCCGTCCCTGTCTGCTCATCTTCCCGTCTCCCTGTCTTTCAGCCTGCCTTTTCCTTGTCACCGCGTTACAGAAAACAGCCTTCCTGCCTGCTATTTCTTTGTTCTCCCCTAACAGATACAGCCGCCCTACTTGCCCTTTTCTTGTCCTCTACTCTCAAACAAAAGGGAGTCTGGCACTGGAACTTAATACAGCTAAACAATAGTGAAGATATGGTGGGTTAAGGGAAGATGGAAAGGCAACTGCTCAGGTGCCATGTGTGATACCTACAGAGAGAAAAGGTGCTGCTGAAAAGCCACATGATACATTATATCAGTCAGTGCCATGCTGCCGAGCACCCTAAAAAATTCTCATGGGACAAATGTAACACTGACTCACTGACATTGAGAGTACTCCCCCCTAAGAGACTCATATTGCACCCAAACAAAAGTGATATTCTTTACACTTACCATTAATTATTTCTGTATTCATGATAGGGCTGAAACGTGTTTTGTGGACTGATGGAAGGTCTATGACCACGCCACCTGAGGAGTCCTGTAGTAAGGTTGCTTAGTATGGAGTACGCTGGGGAGCATTATGAAGAACCATGCTAACCAAAGTGAAAGCTGTGCCCGTATAATTGGCACAAAGTCAAAAACATTTCCTGTGGGTAGTGGGCTGCACCAAGGTCGTCTCTTATCTCTGATCCTGTTTGTTTTATTTCTAGACAGACCTCAGACCACTGGGGCGGCTGTGGCTCAGTAGGTAGAGCGAGTTGTCTACCAATCGGAAGGTTGGTGGTTCAGTCCCCAGCTCCTCTGGTCTTCATGTCAAAGTGCCCATGGGCAAGATACTGGACCACAAATTGCTCCTGATGGCTGCACCACTGGTGTGTGAATGAGTTCCTGATGAGCAGGTTGGCTACGGGTAGAGAAGTCACCTGCCTTTAGCATGTGGATAGGTGAATGCTGACCCGTGTTGTAAAAGCGCTTTGAGTAGTTGAAAAAGACTTGAAAAGCGCTATATAAATACAGTCCATTAAACCTCCATGTGAGGAGTGTGTCCAGCACTGTAACCCTAGAATTGCATACCAGCTTTTGGCAGAGTGGGTTCCGTGACCTCCAGCATTCATTAGGATGGTTTTCAACTGAGTGTGAAGTAGCCAGGGTGAGAATTATGCACTTTTAAATCTGAGGCCATTGTTCTCTGATGGAAAACGGTGGATTGCTTCCTCAGAGGTGGGGGTGAGCTGCTGCCCCAAGCTAACAGGCTTGGTATCTTGAGATCTTGTTCACCAGTGATGGGGAAAAATGGAGCGCAAGTTGAATAGGCGACGTCAGCAGCAATGCAAGGAAATTGTGCCGGACTGTCTTGGTGAAGAAGACGGACCAGTTGATCTACATTCCAACCTTCACCTATTGTCACAAGCTCTGATCAGTGAAAGAAGGGTGACCGGGCTCAGCCTACATACAGGTTGAAGAACTCGGACATTCAGGGGGAGCTCAGGGTAAAGCAACTTTTCCTTTGCATATATTGTACACTCCAGTCCAAAGCCTGTTTGTCAGGAAGGGAATACTATGTAGAAAGTCCATAGTACATCAAATACGTGGATTTCCATGCCAACAAAATGAAAAAACTGCATTAGCTTCTGCTTCCCTTGTAAAAAGGGGTTGTGGTGTGGATGGACGTGTAGTATTTTGATTCTGACTGATTGTTTGGCCTTTAACCGCTGACAACAGCCCACGTAACCTCAAACATTAAGCCATTAACAAATGTCTTAGTGAGGAAAGACATGTGAGGGAGTCACAGCTCTTGGCCATCACCAGCTGAGCCTCATCTTTCCCTCCAGCGTTTTGCCTTTCCATTAGTCTTACATTAACAGACCTATCTTTACACTGCCAGTGCAGGACAGCATCCGGCTAAACACACACTGGGGGGTTTGAGGATGCTTCTTAGGAACATTTAGCTAAGTAGCTGCCTAATGCACCATATATATTGACAAAATAAGTTCCCTGTCATTAGTATAAACCTTTTTACATTTGGGCGAACTCCTGCAGTTTCTTGTCGAAAAGAATGTTAGAAGAAAGTGTCATAATCCCAGCAGTTCATGAAGTTAGATTTTATTTTCAGTTATCCATTTATTCTATTTCCTCTCAGATTTGTTGTTGTTGTCACACCAGTTAGGCAGCATGTGATGTTTGAAAGATGACTGTTTGCAGAACAACAAGGAGAAAAAAGGTGTTAAGGGAGAATCCTGTTGCTACTAAAAAGGGAAATCAAGGTGGCTCACAGTCAAATGTACATCACACATCTCAGAGAGGTAGCCTGCTCATCATTGAAGTGAGATAAAAATGAACCCCCAAAGATAAAAAGAAAAGTGTGTAAGTGAGGGTGTGAGACAAGGTGTCAGACATGAAAGCAAAGCACTGATAGCGTCAGCTGATTATGTAAACCATTACATCTAGATGTAAGATGCAAGCAATGGCAGGTTCAGTGCTGTGAGGCGGCACAGATTCTTGTGACTTATGAGCAAAAAGAAGTTAGCTATATATAATTCAGCACACCCTTTGATAGAATAGATCAGTGGTTCTCTAAATGGGGTCTGGGGACCCACAAGGGACCTTGACAGGGTTTCTAGGGGATCCCCAGCAAAAAGGGGAATCATTTATTTTCACTATAAACCCATTCATAGGTAACACGATGACTTTTTGATCATGGGTTTCAAACATTTTCTGTAATAATGAATCTAAAAGCAAAATTCTTGTCACTTTAGTGATCCTTAATATGAAAAGGATTGACTGGCTTATTGGCTGTGTCCTGTTCTGAATGCTCTGTTAAAGAAAAATTATAACATGTTTAAATGTTTTCCACTTTAAAAAACATAGTTGGGTACCAAAAATTTAGTTCTGGATGTTAATAGTTTAGAGGTAGAGCAGTGTATTGCCACCTTTATAACAAAACAGCTGCTTGTTATAACATAACAAAGCATTTTACAGTTTTCATGATATTTTCTTTTCAGAATAAATATTATTTTTATCTTGTTATATCACTTAACCTTCTCTTTATTTCATAAAATTGAGATCACGTCACATCACAGTCACACTATGTTGTTATGACCAGAAAATCTATATTAGAAAGAAAGAAACTGGGACACTGCAAGTGGAAAAACAAAGTAGTATCCGTCAGTGAAAGTGGCATGCATTCATTTTCTTGTGCCAGGGAGCGCTAGAGCCTCAAGGCGACAAGGTGGGTACACCATGGAAAGAGCAACAGCCTATTATAGAACTGACAAGGACAATCTTTTTTTTTCAATTTACAGCTTCAGGCAACTTAATTAAATATGTGACTATATGTAAAACTATATGTGTTGAAACAGAACAACTCAAGCTTTGCCCCATTTATGGAGTGGCGATAGTGGTGGATTCGTACTGCAATTTACACATATAGACACATGAAAATTACCTTGTAGTATGGAAAAGGATCTAAAACCAATTTTTTCTGTAATGGCGGCATCAGTACGCTGCTGTTGAAAGGGCATGTCTGCTTGAGCGTGAATAATATCTTCGCTTGATGCACTTGAGCTGGATAGGTGTTTATTAAAGTGTCTGAACTGAATGTAAGTGATGTACAGTTTGGGGCCAGCCATCAATCATCACCTCTGATGTGAAAAAAAGAAATCTCTTTCAAGATGTGACAGATGTGCCTTCAAACACTATATTGTCATGTCTCATCATTCAATTCTGGGTTTGGATTTAAAAATACAGTTTCACTCTGAGTGCACTGTGTTTTTTGTAACACATACAGTGAGACAGTTAAAAAGACCTTAATCAAAAACTGAAATGAAAATTCTCTTTTTTTGTCTAACAGTTAGAAATAAATGTAAAATGACCTGAATATGTGTATATTCATATGTGGAGAATGTCACTGTCAAAGCTCAAAGAAGAAGAAAAAGTCATTGCAAGTCTGTATCCACTCAAAAACATAAATATATACATATTCAACAGAGTATTTGTTTTCTCTACAACATCACATGTCGTAGATTTTCATTTTAATGGAGTTGCCTTTAATCTAATAGATGCCAGAGGACTTTTGTTCCTTAGTTGTCATCTTGTGTCACATTATTTCATAAATGTCCCAGCTGCCAGTGTGTTGCTCAGGTCAGCACGAGGGCTCACAAATCAAATATACAGGGTTCCAACATACAAACAGTGACTAGGCAGGAATGCTACAGTCGGTATCTCAGCTAATGACTTTAATGGACTGTATTAACGTAAGCACACTGTGTTCTCTTCTGCTGATACTGTTGAAGGCAGACAAACAGACAGATGCATAGATGGACACAAATGGACCAGTCAGTCTAAGAGCCAGGTAGGCGCCGCATGGGTGAGATTGACGGCCAGGTGGCGCTCTCAGACGGTGGTTCAGCCTGAACTGGACAAACCTGTTTGATTCCGGAAGGCTTGACACATGGTTTGTGTCAAAGACTTTGACATCCTTTATCAGATGTTTCATTCTGGCTGAGTATACTTCCCTGTTTAGTTTGATGATTACTGAAGGTTGATGTAAAACATTACACTGCCACGGAAGTGCTCTGGCCCTTCTTTTATTGAAATATCAAACAGAGAAAGCTTCAGATTAACTGACCTGTCAAATCTGTCTTTGAGGGAGTTTTAGGACATAGACATTTATTCAGATGTCACTGATTCGGCAGCTTAAAAGGGATTTAAGACTCTAAATATCACAAATTGCATGTCGTTTATCAAGTCATTTGACTTTTGATGGTTAGTGTTTAAAATGTTTTAGTTTTTACAATTTTAGTTAAGCATATAGCATGCCACATTTCTTAATTAGCACTTAAGGCAAAGTACAGCTTAGACTGTTGGGAATGTCATTAGCTTTGCAGGTATTTAGTCATAATAGTCATAATAATGGCAGACGAGAAGTGAAGGGATCGCCAAAATTATCTGACAGTGACATTATTTTGTGTAGACTACCTCATTCGTTGCACACAATCCAATAGTTGGATTTCATGCAAAGATACAAATGTCAACCTCATGGTGGCGCCAGAGGAAAAGTCAGGGGATCATCAGTCATTAGGGTTTATTATCTGGGAATGGACGCATAGTGATTTTAGTGGCAATTCATTCTATAGTTGTCAAGATATGTCTTCAATAAATAAAACTGTCAGAGGATCACTAAAGTCATTTAAATTCATCCTCTGGAAACTATGAACATCTATACAAAATTCATTCTTTTAACTGAAAGTCTGCGCATTAGATATTGAAATATTCCATTTTAGAGCAAAGTTTTGGACTCACTGACTGACTGATGAGAGACTCTCCTCGCCTCCTCTGGAGCTGCTAGCATGGTTTAAACTTATCTGTGTGACTTTACTCCTCCTCCAACATTTACTTTCCAATGCAAAATAGTCTCATAAGAAAACATTTTGCAGGAGACACAGACGGTGTGTGTGCGCGTTGAATAGCCTTCATAAAAAATAGGCCAAGGTTGTGTGATGTCCGGAGGGAGGAAGGCGTAATCTCTGCCAGGAAAGGAGAACATGTAAGCAGGCTGTGAACATGGATCGTTATGCAAGATAAAATCTATATCCGTAGGCCTTTTACATCAGATAAACTCCAGGGGTTTAGATAGAGCCAGCGCAGTGTGATGTGATTCCCGGTGTGCTTGTGTGGTCACAGTCTGTGTGGTGTATATAACCTCTTTGTGTGCATGTGTTTATTTGTTGTTGTTTATGTCCCAATTTGTAGAGGCCTATATGTGCTGAAGTACCGTAGCTGACTAAAACAGACCTCTCTCACTGCTTTTTTTGTGTCTTTTTTCACACCCTCTCTCACCCTCCCGTTATATTACTCTATGTCAACAGTTGCCATGGAAACTATTTTGCTCGTCCTCTCATCACTCCTGGTGTGTGTGGCTGGTAAGTGCCCCCCTTGTCACAAAACACAACACGCACCTAGCAAAGACGCAAGCATACAGTCAGTAATTGTCCATAGGGAGGCAGCGTATGATGGCAGGGCATGATGGTACAAGGAAAGGCACTCACTGGTGTGCGCTTATAGCAAAACATCAATTATGACTTTGTGTGTGGGTTTCACAGATGGGTGTGTGTGTGTGTGAGGTCTGCTTATGGTGTATTATTAAATGTGAGACACGCAAACACATGCTCACACAGTCACACGCTACAAATAGATGATGTGGTGCTGTGCTGCAAACTGTTTTTTATGACACTTGGAGCTTGTGTGAGGTAAAACATAAATAGTTTAAAAAAACAGACATGGTGTTTCTGTAATTTTCACTCGTCTTCTATCTAATTCCCTGTGTTTCTGCCTTGTCCTTTTTCCTTTCACTCTCTCACTCAAACCACACCCCCTCCTTGCTGCCTCTCAGCTGTAGCGGACCCCAGTGTGCAGGGTGAGTTTCCCTGTTGTAATCTCTAATGGGGGTCACAGTTCAGTTGTAGCATCCAGACAGGTGGGTTTGTTGGTTGCCAGATCAGATAGGACCCTTCAGAGCCATTTGCTGTGGTTTGACTGCTCAAAAGTTGCTTTGCAAATGCAATGTCTGTGTTGCTACATCGGAAGAAGAATACGGCTCAGAACAACAAACTGTACCTCAACCACATGTAAACAGCCTAAACACAACTTTTACCTCATTCTACTAATACAACTACCCACAAGCTAATTGTGTGCTTTTGTAATGATGGGCCTGGTTAGCCAACACGAATCACATTTGAATGGATAAATTTTTGTAACTGCCCTCAAGTTCAAGATGAGTCATCAAAAATAGAGAGAAAACAGGAATCTGGAAAATTACTGAAGACATATCGACACACAAACAAATGATTTAATCAAGCTTGAAGCCAAGGGTGTTGTACCTCATGAAAACAAAAAACAAAAAACAAAAAACAAAAAAAAACAAGGAAGTTCAGTGGATTGTCACCGTATTATTTTTACTGGGACAATTTCATATTCATAAAACCCAGTTTGTGAGGACTAGATTCTGTCAGAACGGAACTTTGGAAGTTTAGTTTAGTTCATTAACATTTATAAAAAATCTAAAAGTTTGAGCAGTGTGCAGTATAGATTAGTAGCCAAAAACTGCATTAAGACACGCCTCTTATTCAACAACCACACTTCTACTTAAAAAAAAAAAAAGAAAGAAAGAAAAGAAAACAAAGTTTGTGCAATTCTTGGTCATGTTTTTGAGGCTAAAGTAATAGCTATGAAATTGCCAAAAGTGCAAAATTAACATGGAAGTTAATATAACTAATATATATTAATATATAAGAATGGCATCATGCCTCTTATGTCATCCTTATGTCATTATGATGCTTTCCTGTTTTCATTTTATTGTTACATATCAGAGATGACTAAATACAAGCATTAGGATAATAACACAGAAATACAAGATTTAAACAATGAAAATGCATCCTTTCACTGTCTGAATAACAACACTGATGGAACACCTTGGCTCTAAATGTTTGGTTTCTTTATATTTTTACAGACAACAAAGAGACGGTTGAAAACCCATTTGTTTATGGTAAGTTTGGAAAAAAATTGAGTGTTTTCGGTAAAAACTAGCCATCATCAATGAATAATCAAGACATACAGACCACAGATAAAAAAAACTGCAATGAACAGCGTGATGGTTTCCTGATTATCTCGTGCTCCTGTGTCTCTTCTGTGGCGTTCTTCATCTGCAGATTATGAGACCTTGAGGATCGGAGGGTTGGCATTTGCTGTGGTGCTGTTCACGCTGGGCATCCTTCTCATTCTCAGTAAGTTAACCTCTGTCTCTCTGTACTGTTGTTTTATGTACACATGCACTCAGGAGTAGTATTATAATCATACAAAATAAGTTGGGATAAATAAATGTATCATTTTGGACTGTGCTGTACATCATTTTGACACTTAAGCTTCTATTTAGGTTTTAAATGAAACTTCTAGTGTCTGTGGCCATATTTATGACGCCATCACGGCCCAGTCTCCCAGATAAGATGTTTTCACACTGTGTTACTTGCAATAATTTGCTGCTGGCTAAGTTTGAAATGAAAATAAATCCTTTTTATTCCTAAAAGACTAAATAATGAATGCTAAACAATCCTACCGCCGGTCAACGAATGTTAATTTAAAAAATTGAAGGTCAGTGTTAGAAATAAAGCTTCAATGCTTCAAGCTGTTGCGTACAGGCCAGTCATCGTTTTTGTATTTCCACTGTTACTAAACTCTTACATTCAGGTAATGTGATTTCTTTTGTTTCAAGGTCGACGATGCCGCTGCAGTATCAACCAGAAGCCCAGGTATGACTGAGTCTCTCTGTGAATGAATAAAAGGCTGCTATGTACTCGGGCTTGGGTTACCATGACGACATGTGGATACTCATCCCTGTATCATCACTTTATCATTGCATATTGTATTAGAACTGTTATTGTATACAGTATACTCCTCGACAATAAAGATCTTGAATCTTGAATCTCTCTGCAGGGCCCCTGGAGACCAGGAGGCACAGGTGGAGAACCTGATTGTCACTAAGGGTAAGCTGAACATTTCAACTCTCTGTCAGCTCCTCTCACCTCTTTCTCACCCCTGACATACATCCATAATTGAGTTTCCCTTTGGGAGTCTCCATATTAT
>JAPXVT010000027.1:20848245-20861096 GCA_029823135.1 Acanthurus reversus
AACAAAGTTAAGAACACGGAACTTTATGTTGTACTTTTGTTTATTACGTGTGTAGTCCAGCTCTAACAGCAGGCAAATAATGAAATTTAGTTTTAAAGAATGAATGAAAATTGAGTGTAATTGCTTATTTTGATACAGAAAACAGTGGATTAGCAAAACAATTTTTTTTTTAAAAAAAGAAAAAGCTCACTTACTGACTAGACTGAACTCCTGCTGAGAAACACAACATTCACATTTCCTGTATATAAGTAGTATTTACAAAAAGAAGTCTCTCTGAGATCTCAGGAAGCTGTAGGCCCGTTGTACTGAACACATAGTTTACACACCAGAGTGTAATAATGGAGTTGAAGTAAAAGATGTTAGGATTGTTGTGTTAAAGGCTTATTTCTTGGAAATTTGGAGCACAAATTTGTTCAAGTCCGTGTTTGTTTCTCCTTTGCCAAGATAATTCATCAACACACACGTGTGGCACATCAGGATGCTGAATGAACATGATGATTAAAGCACAGGTGTGCTTTAGGATGACCACAATAAAAGGATAATGTGGCGTTAACTTGATAAAAGGCATGAATTTGGGGCATCTCATGACAACAGCTACAGATATGAACTTTTTTTCTTTGTGTGTGTGTGTGTGTGTGTGTGTGTGTGTGTGTGTGTGTGTGTCACATTTTCTGTGCATACAGTCGATCAGGACATGGGACAAGAAGTTGCAGGATATCAGCAGAAATATGTGCAAGCCTTCATACACTCCAGAGCATTCCAAACATGTTCAGCACGTCTGGTGGAAAAATGCAGGCTTTTTGCAGTACTGAGTACAGTTTCTTGCAACATGCAAGAAACATGCCATGCATTATCATGCCATAACATGAGGCACTGGAGGCTGCAAGCTGTGCTGGCTAACCACCAGCAGCCACAGCTAACAAAATTAACATTTCCATCAGCTGACAAGGTCCTGCAAGACTCAAGTAATGGGACTGCGAAAACTGTTCGTTGTGCCATGCAGCTTGTAATGGACATGTCAGCTGACTCCACCTCCTCCTCCTCTACTCGTTGCCTCAAAACTCCCAGGCAGTCCACAGCTCTGTTAGATGTGCATGTAAAATACCGACACTTCCCAGGTGCTTCAAGCTCCCAATTTGACAAAAGACAGCTGATAGGACTGTCAACAAGCAAAATTGTCTGTCCATAAGGAAACTCTGTAAACCACCACGAGTTCAGGCAGAGCAGCTGGAGGATATCGGAGGGAAAAACAGAAAATATTTTCTACCTTCAAGACTCCTCTTTCAGAGCTGCAGTAAATCATACAGGTACAAACAACCTGACAGACTGAGGGAAGGGTGGTTGCAAACTTGTATTTTGTGGTCATGCTTGAATTGGAGCGAAACCTGCAACAAAATTACATCAACTAGGAACCACAGAGTTGTCACAGAGGCAACCTACAAGGTAATGCCACCAATACACACATCAAAATCAGTTTAGTTTTGGGATGCACTTGACCAAAGACACAATCAAGATTCTTCAATCACTATGTTGACTTGTACAGTTAAGTCATTAACTAGGCCATTTAATTGGACTATTGTCCTTGTCCCTGTACACAAGCACGGAGGGAGAATTGATTTATTGTCTGACTCCGCTACGGTAGGTGGCGATATGCCCCATTCAGCTGATTATTGGACCTTTTTCTATTTAGCCAAACAAGCTACAAATAAGTTAGCAAGCAGTTCCCAAAATCCGTGTCGAACGGTGAAAACATGGACAACTTTACAGCTCTGTACACTTTATATTTACACTTATCTTTTGGTACAAATCCGGTGCATGTTTCCCCTCATGCTTATGGTATTTTTGTTTTCATACTGGCTTTCTTCTACAAACTTATGCTGTTCGAGTTCCGGGTCAAAGACCGCCGCAGGGACTATTGATCATGACCAGTCCGAGCCCGGTTGAGGCGTATTCGTGCAGGAGTAATTCGACTTTCAATCACATTATCTGGATGTGATAGCTCGAGAAATTTGATTTTGTAGAATTTCAGGCGGACATGTATTTTAAAAGTCCGGTTTTCATTGAACAAACACAATAAATCCACTTTCTCTAAAGTCATGTGAACCTACTGACTGTTGAGCGTATTGTTTAACATTGTTTTAGCTCGACCTCGTTAGCAAAAGTTGGGATAAACTGCTGAGATGTTCTTAATTCAAAATGAGCCACTGGTGAAGTCTGTTAAAACACAGATTCCAGTTTGTTTGAATAAACTGCTGATAATATTGATATGATGCAGTCCACTGCAGCACTGAGCATAACATAATTTGTTTTTATCTGACATTTTTGACAGACAAGAAAAGACATATTTCCCCAGATTCTGTAGCTGTCAATGTTGTATTTTAGACTTTAATAAATGTGAAAAGAAGAACACAAATTTCCGTCACCTTCCCTTCAGCTGTTCACATGGTTGATAAGCAAAGAGGGGGTGTTTAAAGATAACTGCAATAGAGTAGATAATATTCCAAATCTATCAGACAATAATTCTTTGAGGGCATGTGGCCATTAAGAAGCCATTTCGCCTTTTGTTGAGTATGCTCCTCCATATTTCATTGAGATGCATATCTGCCTTTCACACTGTGTGCCTGCTCCGCTATTCTCTATTCAACAGTGACCCATTGCTCCCTGCCATACAATCCTTCACCTTTCTGGGCTTAAAAGTAATTACCACTTTAATTTGCTGTCCGCTTTTGTGCATGCCTGAGTGTATCTGTAGCTGACTGAAGTGCTTTCTGCGTGTGTGTGTGTGCGTGTGTGCGTGTGTGTGCGTGTGTGTGTAGGTACATGCATACAGGAAGTAATGAAGTGCTTCTATTTCTGTAAATGTAAGTGGGACTGAAAGAATTAGTTTATTATTAAGATAAACAAAAAATAAACCAAAAACAATCATTTTTTTCATCGACTGTTACATCATGTTATTAGTTGCAGCTTCTGTGTGTGGAGTGTGGATTTTCTGCTTTAATTGCATAAATTAAATATCGTTAGGTTTTGGGCGATCTGAAGATGCTACTTCGGGATCCTGGAAAGCTTTATTTCGAATAAATTTTCATATTTATAGACCAAGCTTTTTGTTTCAAATATGATCATATGAAGGTTTTGTGTTTCTGCAGTTAGTGTTTTTGTAAGAATTAATGCTCGCATGTGTGTAGAAATAAAACAAGGTGTGTGTGTGTGTGTGTGCATTTGTTCCTCACTTATGCACAGAAAATATAAATTTGTGCATGTGACTGTTTGCAATATATATGCATTAGGAATATCTGTGAATGTGTGCATACTAATGCATACATTTGTGTGCTTAAAAATGCATATGAACATGTGAGTTTTTCTGTTTTTTAATGTGAATGTGTGTGTGTGTGTGTGTGTGTACACGTTTATGTTTAGCCTCCCATTGGCCCAATTACTTCAGAACCAACCCCCTCTGCTCCCCTGTTTCCACCTAAAATCCCTCACCCTTCTCACCTCCCAGTCCCAGCGGTGGACCCTCCAAACACCCCCCTTGCCCAAACCCCGCCCCGCAGCCCCGCACGGCCAGACTGTCCATCACAATACACCCGACCCCACACAGGACCTCCACCACCTCCACTGTACCTCCCGTTTCCCCCCTCGTCTCCACAAGTCCGACTAAATCACTCCTAATTTTGCCCCCACTCTCCTCCCATCCCCACCCCCAGCTCACTCCTCCATTCTTCCCCCTCTGCCCTCCCCAGTCCCAGGTGAGCTGACGACACAAGGAGAGCAGAAACACTCGGCGAATATTAATGGTTTGATCTGAATATTAATAAACCATGCATCTTAATGATCTTTAAAAAAAAACAAAGAGCCACAGTCGAGCGCTATACAGCCAGAATACACACACGCACAGACACACACACACACGGCTGAACTATCTGTCCTGCACTGAGCAGATTAGTTAAAACAGGGCCTTATCCTCCAACCTGCTGTTTAAATGCTGAGCGTCACGTTCAAGACAAATGTGTTGTCTTTTTTTTCCTCTCAGCAAATGAAGACACCTCTCCTTTCCCACGTCCTTCTCCTCTATCTCCTCCTGTTGCTCTCTTCATTTTCTTTTTATCTCCTTCTACTCTTTTAGCTCAGGCACCCCCCCACCAACACACACACACCACCACCACCACCTCTCACAGTTGCCCCATTTCACCCCCCCCCTCCTCTTTACCTATTCCCTCCCTGTTCTTTCCCCCCACTCTCACCCTCTCTCTCACTCTATCACTTTCTCACTAGATTACCCCATGTCTCCCTCTCTCCCTCTCCCAGCCTCACCTACTCGATATTCCAGCCTTGTTCTCCTGCAGTCTCCAGCACAACTTTCTGACCCACTTCCTCTCTCCTCCCTGGCCCCCTGATCAAAGCCTGCAGGACGGCATCGCCTTGGGCAGAGGAGAGGGAGAGCTGCGAGATGGGGGGATGAAGGGATCGGAGCTTGAGAGAAGAGAGGAAGAGACAGATAGAGAAGGGATAGAGCGGCACGAGAGAGAGGCAACAGAGAGATCACAAGGACGGGAAGAGGAGCCAGGTGCCCTCTCAGCCCAAGGACAAAAGCTCTTCCTGGCTGATCACACACACACACACACTCAGGCACACACGGCATAGCGAGTCCTGTCAGCGCCGTCATCCCTGGTCATGTACGTCATGTGTAAAGACGGCGTTGACATTAACACACAGCTCAAACCCCCAGAAACAACTCAACTTTACGAGCGATGGCCATTAAAATTCAACAGGATGTTTAATAAATTACACTTTCAGATTACATGTTGTCCTATCTTGTTATTCTGTTTTGCATTCAGGCGTTGCACAGGTGAGTGCACTGACAATGTGCATCTGTATCTCAGCAGGTGTCATTCAGGGTGTAAATTCACCATCTTTTTAAGGCTCTTCTTGTCTTAAAGCTTCACTTTCTTAACACAGGAGAAAAAGTCTGCAAGTGGGGTGAGATTTTTTTTACTATTTTCTCTTGACTGCGTTGCATTTTTCTTGATTCTAGTGCAAAAAGCCTGCTTTGCCGCTCCCTTGTTTTAAGACACATATCACAAAATTCATTACAGCGCTGACTTGTTCGAACAAAAAACAGTGTTATAGGACTCCGTTCTAGACAAGCATGACTTGATAAAATGGAGCGTGCAGCCTTCTTCTCTGTGGAGTCGTTATAATTTTAAAAGTCTGCGTCTGGGTTCGGGATGTACGCTCTGTCCATCCCAGTGGCCGTGTCGGTTGGGCAGCCGGGGCGGGCGGGAAAGGATAGAGGAACACCAGCCCATTTGTACCCAGAGCGAGGTGGCGTGTACTTTAACATTCCCCGCACATCCCGACAAAGAGCACTAATTATAAATAAATTAGGGACACGACACGGTGTGCCACAGGGGGACCAGCCAGAGCAGTCACAGAATAGAGAGACTGATAGAGAGAGAAGAGGGTGTGTAAAAGAAACAGAGAGAGGTAGGAGGGAGGGAGAGGAGAAGACAGAGAAAAGCAGACAGGAGAGATTTGGCAATGACATAGAGGAGCAAGTAGGAGAAGAAAGTAGATAAGAAAATAGAGGAATGGAGCACGGGGAGGCCTGGGGATAGAGGGAGTGGAGGGAGGGAGTGTAAGCGAGTGGGTATACAAGGCCTGAATCCTCAAAATATAGCTTGAACATACATCTGCTGCCAAAACATTGACAAGATTCTCTCTAGATGACAGAGGCAGCGCAATATGTTTGAACTGAGATAGAAAAAGGTGGCAGGGAAATTAACAACCAAAATGAAACAGAAGGAGGCAGCGTCTTCAAAACAAAACCCGGTGAAAGATGAACTCCAGGAAAAGGAAGAAATAATCTGCTCCGGATCCCAGAGAAAAAATGGATTGCTGTTATTTTAGAAGTGAATAACAACAGATCTGATTAAGCAAATACTGTACAATAATCATAAGATGGCGATATCTAGCAGAGTGTTCTACACACACTAGTAGTCAACACTCCCAACCTGTCACTCAAGCTTATCTGAGATGACTTGTCAACCAAGCAAGTGCATGTCAAGAGACTGCTGTGTGTGTGTGTGTGTGTGAAGGAAGAGAGATCTGTTGCTGTGCGTCTGTGTGCACATGCGCTCGTGCACACACCTGTGTTTGTTTGTTGCGCCACGCGTAGCGTAAGCGTGCATGTGCAAGTGTGCCTGTGCTCGGGGAGAGAAACCTCGCCACTATCTAAATGGATCACACTTCAGAGTGTGCCGCCATTTCTCAGAAGCTGCCATCTCCGCGTGGACGGACAGACACGCAGACAGACTGGGGGGTGGGTGGATGGGTGGGTGGGAGACGGGCACAGCCAGCTTGCTCCACTCAAGGTTACGTCCTGCCTGAAGTTGAGAACAGATGACTGTCGCCACAGCAGGAAAATGTGCAGGAGTCCGAGAAGAAAAATAACCGTCGACTTGACTTGCGGGCGTTTCTCGGAGTGACGCGAGCGTCTTAAATGATGGAAGTTAACAACGTCCCTGGGCGATAAAGCAAGGAGACATACATCAGCCCCCAAACAACTGCTATGCGTCTCTCTTTTGGGCCCTGGGTCAGAGGTCAGCAGACTGCAACACAGACAGTGAAAGGTCGCTGACTGACCGGCAATTGGCCCCCTGACATGGCGACCCCCTACTGACACCACGGTAGCCATGGCTACTGAGCAGCAGACAAACATGATGTCAGAATAAGCTTTACGGGGAGGTGAGGTTTAGCAGAGAGGTCAAACAATAACTCATCTGAGATTCACAAACACACACCCGCACACAACTAATCTCCCATTTAAAACCCTTACTATCGAATTAGACGAAGCCCCGCTGCGCCCGATTTTTGCGCTGACGGATCCGAAAAAGTGCAAATGATATGAAAGCGTCGGTGTCTACATAATCAAAGTCTATGCCCGTGTCTATAGTCTCTAAACTTTGTGCACGGAGGAGAGTTAAAGAAGAAGAAAGGTAAAGAAGGGAGGGAAGACAAGAGAGGAGCAGCTTGTTGCATTAGCATTCCACCAGCAGAGAGGCTGTCTGTTTGCCTCTGGCAGCAGCCGAGAGAGGGGGACACTCTCTGCATCCTCACACAGCTCGTCTATCTCTCCCTCTGTCACTGTCTATCTCTCGCTCTGTCTGTCTCTGCCTGTCTCTCTCTCCCCGAGTCTGTCTGTTACATTTTCCCCCCTCCGCTTTGCCGCTGCCTGTCACCGTTTTTCCTTCACTCCGGACAATTTTCACTGCAGTCATCTTGCATCTCCCTATCACTTTATCTCAAGTGTCATCTTTGTGATTTATATTTCTCCCCACTAATTTCTGTTTTGCCCCCTTTTCTCTTTATCTTATTTTCATTCGAGACCTCTCGGCCCCTCCACTACAGTCTCTCCTAGAAATCATTCTGTTCGCCTCTGAGGAAACTGAACTGCTTGAGCCAGGATGGCTCGAGGTGAGTCGTGCAGCTGCGCACTGTGTCATGATGCTGGCAAGTGTGTGCGCCTGAATTATCAGATATTTAATCAATAATGAGACGCGCATTAATTTCATACATATGCACAGACGAGTATTTTGTGCAAAACACGCCCGAAACACATTTTTACACTGTATCACAATTCATTTCTATTAGAATTACTTTGTTACATCATTTCATTAAACAGAAAATGTGCTGTAGACAAACCGTTACGTTGATCTGAATATGTATGTAACATTAATTCCTTGCCAATGGCATCAAGTCACACATACACGAGTAAACCGCATATGCGATTCATGTTGCAGGATGCCAGATAAAACGCCCTCTTTGTTGCCATGGAGATTTTAATAAACACAAGCGTTGACCTCGCCACATATGCAGATACTGTACATAAAAAGCAGTCCATTAAATAGTATCATGTTCATTTTCAATTATTCACTGAATGCATTAAAGGTGGCATTTTTGCATTGATTATTAAATGTAATTGCTTCTGTAAATGAATACAGAACAGATAATGTAGGTGCAGAGTTAAAACCAAATCATGAAAGGGATAAGAAATGATGTTTAAGTGCCTGACCTTCATCACGTCCATGTCAGGTGAACTGTGGAGGAATTGTAGCTGAATCATTAGCAATGAAAGACAGTGTAAGCAATAAAAAAAAAAAGATCTAAATTTTATGTTTGTGAAATAAAAGCTTTTTTTTGTTTTCTCTTCCAGCACAAATCATATTCATTTAATGTAGCTTCACCGCATATTTTCCCCACAGTCAGCCTCGCCCTCCTTCACCGCCTCTATGCCTGCAAGAGGGTGTGGCCCGACCCCAAGTCTGGGAACGACAAATCCAACTGTTTGTTGTTTACTTGCAGAAAAACAAAAAAGCCTTGAAAAGACACACAGAGTAAAGCTGGTGACAGTGCAGATGTGGTAGAGTGTCACGGGGGATGATCTCGAGTGTCTGGTGGATTTTAAAGCTTTGACATTAAATGTGACGATTATATCCTGTATTCCAACATACGATAACTTCTGCCTCCGTATTAGCTTTGTTCAAAAAGGGCAACAGTTGTTCAACTGTTCATCTGATATGCATGTACACACTTGAAGATGAAAGCAGCTTTAATCAGATTGTAATTGTTTCACTTAAAATATAATTTGCTGGACTAAGTAATTTTAATACGCTACCTTTGTTGAACAGATGTGAACAGCTGCTTTACAACAGAGACAAAACAACTCAGTGCTGTGATTCAACAACAGAATGAAAATATAAACAAATAAAAAAATAAAACCAGCACATATCCAAAACAACAAAAACCTATCAAATATAAATGTGTGTCCCGCTATTTACAAACTGCAGCGTTTCTGCAGGTGTGTGCACCCAAAGAGAGGAAACGTCCTGACTTGTCAAGATCCAGTCTGTCTTCTCTACCACAAAACAAGTCAAACACTTAGAAAGTTCAACTTTTGTCAGCAATTTCCGTCTGTACGAGCGGGAGACGGCACAGTTTACTGTCTCTCATCCTGAAAACCATAAACATATCGCAACAAAGTGATTGCAGCTTAAAAACACCCTCAGACATGAATGCAAAATAAAAGAAAAAAAAAAAACTTAATGAAAACATTCAATCACGTCAGACCTAAATTACCATATCAGTGCAATAAGTACTCGCCATAATACTCTGATGATTACTCTGCTTTATCAAATTTAATTAGATTATAAAGGCTTAGCCTCCAAATAGCTTTGGGTGCGTAAATCACGTGCCATTCAGGATGCTGAGCTAAAGCCAAGCCAACTCCGTACTGTAGCCACAGAGACAAAATGCATTCAAACAAATTAATAGTCCATTAAAGAAAAGCAAAACTCTGCCGACTAATAGTGGCTTAAAAGCATATTAGCATTAGAACAGGACAGACACTCATTTGTCTGCTAGGAGAGCGTTTTAGCAGCGAGAAACTCGGGGATGACTTAGCAGCCTCGTGGTTCTTTCTTTACATACATGTGACATCTGGTGGAAGTCTTTATCTCTACTGTGCTGTGAGTGATGCTTCGACCTAACCCTGACATAATCAATTCTTTTTTTTTTTTTTTGCCACCCTTTCTTTCCTTTTGCTACACTGTCACCTGAACTCATCCTTCTCATTTAAAAGCTACTGTATCTCCCCTTGTCTCAATAAATCTCCCTCCCTCCCTCTGTTTGCCCTTCCGCTTTTCCACTCCCCCGCATCACCGCATCCATCTTGTTGCCGCCCTCACCCTCCCACCACCCCCCGAAGGCCCGGCCACCACTCTGGTATTCCCAAAGTCATCTGCAATCAGACATCTTCAATGGATTAATTACACTGTCCTCACACAGCTTGATTGAGCATCTAACATCTACACCCCACCTCCTCAGACCCCCCGGTGCTCCCTCCTCACCTCCACCCACTTCCAGACCTCGAAATGCTTTCTTCTCGCCCACTTTTCATCTCTCTTTCATGCCTCCTCCCCTCCCTCCTTTCCATCTCATCTCCTCGAAAGCTCTACCCTTAAACTCCAGACCCCACCTCAACCCAGAGTGACCACAGCTGTCGTCCCCTTACTCTCTGGGCACGGGAGCCGCTAATTGGACATCGATTGGCAGGATCCTCTCCATGATCTCTTCTGAATATCGGGATCAGGCTAATTGAAGAATTAACTTAGGTGAGACTTGAACTTGCAGAAAGGGAAAAGGGAGACGGACAAAATGCTTCAGCTTAAGGAAATACAATAACATACGCAAGGGGGTTCATCCAGTGCATCCCTGCGTACAAAATGGGGAAAAGAGGGGCAAGGAATCAGACATAAACAGGTATAGACATTTTGCCTCATGGTAGGGTTCACAAAATGTCACACTGTCCATTATTATTATTTAGAGTAACTTTTAATCAGTGGAGCTCCCATTAAGTTTCCATCAAAACAGTAAAAAAAAGAGCAGACGGAGAATAAAAACTTCTCAACAGGAAGAGTTTATCTACCAGCCTGATTACTTCTCTTTAGCACATAAACACACTCTGTCTGTCTGACTCCTCCCTCCGACACACACACGATTCACATCAATCACGGATCTCGGATCATAACCCCCAAAAGCAGAGTGCTGCTTTGAGTCATTCTAAAATCATGATGGATGACAACTTCCCAAAGCAATCCCTCTGCGTGCCAGCATCATTTAACTAAACGCATCAGCCTGCCCATGTTTTTCCCCCCAGCCTGAGAGCGCCGGACCTGTCGTTCAAAACCCCTGGCATCGCTCTGAAAAAAACCCTCCTGAGGAGACATATGAAGGCTGCCACAGAAAGAATGAGCTTTGTGCAGGTTTCTGATCATGAATCTGTATTGTTTTCCCACCTTTCACAAGCAGTATGGATGACGAGAGCCGGGATTGCGAGGAGGTTAAGCTGACCTGAGGCTCGCGCTTTGGAGCCGGCTTACCCCGGAGTGTGGGATGACAAAACATTTAGCCCGATCTCACTTGCAGCTCACTGACAGGCAGAAACAAAAGAACAGCCTCGGAGGAATTTCAAATCATTGAATGAATGTCAATTAATTTCACAGGACGGAGTTGAATTGATTAGAATATAAAACAATCTTTCTTGAAAGCAAAAGGGAATTGATGTCCAAGGCCTTCAAACAAGAGAGGGGGAAATCAGGAAAACGACAAAATCAAAGAAAGATGGCTGGATTTGTATGTATGTGCACGTGCTTGGCGGTATATGTAAGCCGAGGTGCATGTGTGCGAGTGTTTGTGTGCGTGTGTGTGAGCTCAGCAGTTGTGTTGCACGCTTGGCTGGCGGGGTGTGTGTAAAGTAATTAACATGATAGCCTCCCTCTCAGCCTGATAGCCTGTTCCCTGCAGCGAGGTCGTTCAACAGACACCAACAGACACCTGAGCTGCGTCTCAGACACAACCCTCGAACGCATCTCAAATGCAAACACACACACACTCACACACACACACATGTTCAACCCACATGCGCCTGGTACTAACAAATACAGGTAACACTCAGCTATCAGCAGAAATGACATGGTACATGTATACCTGTCAGCAGCATATTGTATGATAGCTGACAAACAGTTTATTCAAATAAACTTACATTAATTCACCTTGACAAGGCAGACAAAATGCAAAACATATATGAAAGAGAGAATGTGAAAGCAAGAAATACAGAGAACCAGAAATTCAGGAAGTTCATACCTCTGCCAAGGCTGCTCCAGTCTAAATATTTTATTCTTATAACAGAAAAAGTATAGATGTTTTTAATGCACACCAAGATCAAAAAGACTCTGATGTGTCTTTTCTTAAAAAAAGCTATAGTCTAACGACACATGATTCCCTCAGATGTTGGTAGAGACCAAACACAGAGCGAAAACAGAGTGAATACTGGATTATCATTCATCGAATGGCCACAGACATCTTGCCTCTGATTGGCTGCTGGACGTGTAAATGAGCTTCTGTTTGTAAACATGTTTGCTTTACTAACATATGATCAAAAAATTGTCATCACACGTTTAAATTGAACCAGTTAATGAAGATAACCTTAATTCTGTTTAAGAATATCAAGACTTTGTAGAGTAAGTATGAAATCTGTCAGGTAATGA
This sequence comes from Acanthurus reversus, assembly GCA_029823135.1. Classification (NCBI taxonomy): domain Eukaryota; kingdom Metazoa; phylum Chordata; class Actinopteri; order Acanthuriformes; family Acanthuridae; genus Acanthurus; species Acanthurus reversus. Next base: position 20,860,353 of record JAPXVT010000027.1, read on the forward strand.
CCCTGTGAGTTAAAGAAAGACTTCTTCTAGGTTCTTTTATGGCTTTTTAAAATCAAACACTCTCAGTCCAAACCAGACAGCAGTGGCTTGGGTTAGGATTTGGAAAAATGACTTTTTGGGCTAAAACATATTTGATAAAGCTACAGAATGTTATACATAACATGTAAAAATATATACATAAACAAATAGCAGACCTGCCTTGCAAGGCCAGTGAAAAGCATCATATGCTTTAGCACAAACTATGGATAATATGCCGTTTTGCAGAATTGCGTGGAGTTTAAATGTTAATCTTTTATTTAAATGTGTCTGCTGCTGCTGCTGCTGCTTAGTGCACTAGATTACATGAATGCTGTCATGTCTACAAGAATTTAGATAGTTTGGCAAAAGAAAAAATATGAGTTTTGTTGTCACAAGCGTAAACTGATTATAGTTTGTAAATGTCCACATAGTGGAAGACATTAAATTACAATAACATCTATTTAGTCTCGCTTTCTACTTTTATTATTAAATCTCACCGCTGACAGAGACTTCAAACTTTCATTGTCGCCCCGGGTTGGGCAGAGATTCAAACGCTCTTCCTCTGTGATTGAGGAGCCTCATAAACCGCACACATCTCCCGGTGCATCCCGTCGGTCCTTCTGAAACCTCCTCTTGCTCTGGAGAACGTTGGAGGGTGTAATTCACTTTATAATATCAAATAATCACTGCTTGTGATTCTTGTCTCCTGGCTAACTTGTCGGGCAG
>JAPXVT010000027.1:21022555-21033204 GCA_029823135.1 Acanthurus reversus
ACACAGCAAATAGCCTGCTGTGTGTTTTCTGGAGTCCAGTATTCCAATTCCAATTTATAGTAGTCCAATATTCACTCTCTTTTAGCTCTGCTTTTGGTTTCCACCACCTTTTCGGGAAAATATGTGACTTTTTGGCTGCTTAATGCTCCACTGTGTTCACAGGCTGGCGACACACTGTGTGTCTGTCGTTTGTTGCAGAGCAGAATAATGTTTAGTGGGTTCTTACGAATGTTTCGGTGCATGTAATCAAGAGATTGATTTTTAACAAAAACTTTTGATTACAGCTGCTTTAACTTTGACGCAGCAGATATTAAAAGTCCCTCGATGAGAGTGAATGTGGGCACTGAAGTGTTTGTTACGTGGTTCAGTCCTTCGTATTTTTGTTTCCGCCTCGATGTGTTTTGCTACAGTGAACACAATTTCTGACTGGGACAGAAGACAGTAAATGGAATTTCGACTGAAAATGATATAATTGCATGGATCATTTCTCCAGGGTCAGCTAAGGATAAAAACAACTTCATTGTGGTGAGGTGACGATAATGAGTGCAGCTGCGGCTCTCTCCTCATGCCCTCTCACTTCCAGGCGCTTTTCTCCTCAAATGATAGCTCTGCGCAAACACAACCGTCTCTCATTTCCAGCAGAAGTGCACCTCTGTGTGTTTGCCTGACGTTGCCTCTTTAACCACCGTTTCATTGTCTCTCTCTCTCGGCCTCGTGTCCCCACTGCAAACATTAGGCACTCACTTGTCATCTTGGCTTAATTAAAAGGCTGAACTCCCCCTTTAACTTGTCTTTAGTCTCTCTCTCACCATTTTCCTAAATAATTTGAGGGGTCAGGGCTGACTTGACTGCCTCAAAGGACGCTCAGTTAATAAAGTTAAACCCTGGTCCAACAGTAGGCCATTAGAGGCCTGAGGTTAAATTAGCTTGCTGCACGGCTCCGAGTGGTTCACCTCCAGGGGCCTGAATGGTGGCTGAGCAGGACACAATGGAGCACAGGGATTATCTTTTGTGGAAGTGACAAGTTTTGAGGCTGATTTGGGGGGTCAGGAGTCCTTTTGAGCTCACATGGGAAAGTGGCAATTTAGCCGATCCCTTCTTTAGTTACTATGACAACACACGCGCACACACATAACTATAAAGATACATCACTTTTTAATCGACTCAGTCCCGTCATGACTTTTAGCTCTCTGCGTAAATTTTATTTCTTTTCTCTTAGTTTCACATTCTTTTTTTTTTTAATTAACCTGCTCATCACTTGAGATAAAAGCAGAACTTAAGGCCATGACAGCCTCTCTACAGGGACCCCACCAACCACCCACTCCAAGCTCCACCTTCCCCAGTCCCCCCCTCCTCAAGGCAGAAACAAATAACCTCCTCTGGGATTTCTCAGCAGGAGGTTTCAGTGGTGCAGAGCCGCTGATCACGTTCCCATGTCCAGCAGCTGAAGAGACAAGAGCCTTTTGGTGTTTCTCTGCTTAAAGTGTGAATTCAGCTTACAGTAAACAACATAAGAACATATGGGCAACATGTGGGGCGCACCTCACAGGGTGCTCGCTTTCTTCACCTCACGTGTAAAAGTTTTTAAATGAAAGCACGATTACTTTCCTTTGCAAATGTGCTATTGATTACATGCCAAGCCAAATATTGCTCTCATGTTGTGATTGCAGTGGAAACTCTTAGTGCTTCTCTTTGATCTCCACACATGTAACTAATAGCAACGGGCAACACAGCATATGAAGCTAATTCATCTTCATGCAAGAGAACAAAGTCACTCAGGTGGAATTTGTCGGATCTGGGTGGAGTCCTCAGGTGAAATTTAACTGTCAAGACTGAAAAATGACATCAAATTCTAAGGCAGGTCAAGTGGAGATGGCATCTTTGTTGGTGTGTGAATGAATGGATGTAGGAGGCTTATTTGGGCTTTGTTTTGCTGTAGCCATGCTGAATCAGCTCCCTCCATGCTTGACTCAGAGCTGCAAGTGGCTGCCGGCCACGACAGGCAATCCCTGTGATCTTATTTCCTTTACCTGCTTTAACACACACACACACACACGCACACGCACTACTTTGTAGACATCCATACTCAGACTAAAGGCTTAGATTAGTTATTGCATGTGCTCATGGGTATGCATGTGTGTGTGTGCAGCTCTTTCATTTCCTCTGTAATCTCTTAATCATAGAGCCCCCCTGGGGGCTGCAGCCTCTGTGTGCACCGCAATCACTTTCCATGATGTCACTTCCCCTCTCAGACCCCCCCACCCAACACACACACACACACACACACACACACACACACACACACACACACCTCATACCTGCCCCTACAACTACGAATGTAACGTCTCTCCTCTTGAAAAAAGGCCTCACTCAAACTTCTTTGTTCCACATCCAAACTTTCTTGTCTGTATTGTGATGATTGAATCCACCTCATTGACAGCATTTACTACCTATTATATGGTGAATAATGATGTTATAAGATTTGTGATCTCAGTGTGAAAGAGTAAGGGGCATTGAAATATGCATTTTGTTGAAGGGGCTACAGAGATCAAGACAACAAAACAACTACGCACACGTGAGTGAGAGGAGCTGCCAAGAGTCTCACATTACATCTCACTATTTTTAAGTGTTTGTTGTTGTGGATTTCAGCAGAGAGGAGAATGGCAGGAAAAACACAGGAAGTTTACAATGGGCTTCCAAAGACTGTGTTTGTCTTTGAGGCTAGGACAATTGGTAAGAACGGAAGAAATATGGAAGGGTCACTTGCAAAGGTTAGAATTCATTAAAGGTCCAGTGTGTAAGAATGAGAATATGGCAGAAATGGAGTATAATATTTAGTATATTCTCACAGTGTATACTCTCTTGAAAACAATGATTGTTGGGCTTTAATTACACTAGAATGAACTTTTTGTATATAGGGAGCAGGTCCTCCTACATCAAGACCGCCATAGTCTAACCCAGAACCAGGGGCGGAGAGTAATGGATCACATTTACTCAAATTACTGTAACTGGGTAGCTCTTTTGTGCACTTGTACATTTTTGAGTATTTCTTAAAAATCTGTATTGATTCTTTTACTGAATTGCATATCGTTGGAAGTAACTGTACTTCGGTAAATTTAAAATAGCTTCAGTTATAAAGTGCTGCTCCTGCGTGTCAGCAACTGTCCATTTGATTGGTTCTGGCTGACCAATTAAGTGTCAGAAAGTGAAAAACAATCAGACACACACCCGGACAGCAAAGGGACGTTGGAGATGGAGAGATGATCACACACACACACACACAAACAAACCTACAGCAAACAACTTTTACTCTGAGTACATTTTAAATGAATTTCTTCATAATCATGAGTCATACGAAAGGAAATAGTGTTACAGGAAGTGTGACTGGTTATCATCTAAATTTGCTGGCCTTATCTGTCCTTGGGCACGCTGATAAAACTTTCACCATGGAAAAATGAATTCAAGTTCACGCAGCAAACGTCACATAATTCACACAGTGGTTTCACAAAATTAGGGCAATATATATAATTATTAAGCAGACAAAGGTCAATGTAAAAAAGAAAAATCAGTTGAGCCATCATGTAATTCTCTTTTCAGGGTCTAGTCTGTAGAATTTAGCAGCATCTGGTGGTGAAGTTTCAGACTGCACTTTAATAAATATCTCTCTGCTCAGCATCCGCTGGGTTTGTTCATTCAGAGCTATTGGAGAAACATGGCACCTCATTAATGTTTATTTTACACCAATAAAAACATGAAAAGAAATTATGTGATTCTCTACAAATAACCCCTAAACAGACATTTTAAATAAATTGTCTTACTGTTATAATGTTGTATGCAGCCATTAAGTTGCTTACTCTTTTCAATTTTCTTAACTTTTTTACATTTTTATTGACAAAATTTATTCCTATAATGACATCAGTGAAGTCTATGTTATAGCTTTACAAAAAATATATATACATATATCAGAAACCAAGCTGCTGAACAAAGTTGTTCCATTCTCCTCTTGCATTGTTAATTTTTTGGGAAATGATCATAAAATAACTTATCATTCACTCTGGAACATCTGTTTCATTTTATTTGTTTACCACAACCTCTTTTTATCAGCAAGTTGGATTTGTTCATGGAAACATCACATCTTCCATAAACTGCAAAAAGTAGGCAGAGCTATATTAACGCATAACATTGCTTTTCTCAACATGATGCAGATTCCTCACGTTAGGAAGAAGTGATGAAACGTGATAAATGAATGGTTTCACTTCTGGAGGGCTGTAAACAAACCTGCACCGCAGGAGGAGTAGAGCTTCACTGCCTCACTACCATAAATGCTCCCTTTGTGTGTGTGTGTGTGTGTGTGTGTGTGTGTGTGTGTGTGTGTGTAGGAACCAAAACACAAATCTATCAGCACATATGGATTGCGAATGAGGGAACATGTTTTGCAATAATAAGTATGTTTATAGGTACACTTTGTGTGTGTAATTGAGAGTGTGCACACACACATAGAGCAATAGAGGTGTGAAGTTTCATTCACTGCTGGAGGGCAGAAAATTGACTCCCACACGAATACAACAGTGCAGCTCAGGACAGAACAGCAACTTATTATTGCATCTCACGTATTTATGTATAATATGTTGTCAAAAACCTGACGGATGAAGCTCGTTTGTCATTGTAACATCAGAATGAAGTCTGTTCTCTCATTCTGAAAATGTGCCAAAAACAAGTGTAATATTCTCTTTAGTTGCAGTGCTATTTTATCCATAAACGCCTAAGAAACATATCCGTAACAGAGTTTCATATTTCACATTTGAATAACATGCCTGAGGTCTGCAAGAACTGAAGTGACTCAACTGTAAGAACCAGAAAGCCAAAGCGATGGTCTAAAAGGAGCTCAAGGCAACGCTAAGCTGAATAGTTTTCATTCTTATTGGGATCAGTAGCACAATAAACCATTTGATGTTATGAAATTCATATTTTCATATTCTGAAGAGAAGCTTTAAAGCAGAGGTAGGCAATGTCTGGAAATCAGGCTAGCAACTCCGCTGCTCCCTCCCCTCTCTGTTTTGTTTCGGCTTGCGTTTTAGTTCTTTTGTTGTCGCTCTCTCTTTTTTCAGTCAAAAACGGTTGCAGGGGAAAGTTGCAGCGGTGTAAACTAGTCCATCTCTGCTTGACTCAAGCCGGCTAATGGTGCCGCCTACAGTAAGACATGTAAGCACAGCCACATTCAACAGCCACTAAGAACACATGCTCCCTGAAATTACAGTGACTGGCCCAAAGTCCCACCATGGTCTAAGTACAGAGTCAAGGAGAGGTGCTATAGTGTAGTGTTGTCTAAGACCGCCTGAATTACAATATGCTGAAAGGTTATTATGGATTTTTTGCACAACAATGCCAAAAATAAACTGCCAACTTCAGCTTTAAACAACCATTCAAGGGGTGATTGATAAGTTTGTGGCCTGAAGCAGAGGGAGATGGTTTATGTAAATTTTGATACATCAACATGCAGTTCAGTGTTTGCAGTGATTATGCAGAAAGTTTGCAGTAAAACCTTTTGTGGCATTTCTGCTTCGGATAATTGAAAATGGCAGAAATCTGTCTCAAGGGCTTACCCATGGAGGTCCTACAGGTAACGCAATGAGACTGTGCCCCTGCCTACTGCTTAGTGAAGAAATTGGATGCTGAATTCAGAACTGAGACAGAGAGATGACTGCACGAGGGTTCGCATTGTCCATTTTCTCAGGCAGTGCCGAACACCACAAAGGTTATTTTCTTCAAACTTTCTGCATAGTCATTTAAAGAGTTGAACTACACATACATATAACAGGAGCCTTCAGCCACACACTTATCAATCATCTCCTCTTATATGTCTTTGCATTATTACAGAAAGACTTCTGTGGTAATATTTATGATTTTTTTGCAATTGTATACAACGGGCCTCTGTTTAGATCAATACTGGAATGCAAACATACTTGAAAGACATTATAAATACAAACCAGGCTGAACGCCATCTCAACACATTCTCACTCACAGTTCCAATTAGTATCTTACAGTATTTAGCGAATAAGGGTGGGAAAAAAGCCCTCACATTATCTTGTTTAACGGTTTTATTTACAACATTTCATATTAATAGAACCATGGTTATGAAAGCTGCCTAACAAGACAGCAAATATCCCTTTATAACTTTGAAAACTACAACATTTCATACTCGCATGCATGGATATTGGTGTTTGTATGTGTTTGCAATATACAACCCTTAAATTTGAAACTCTATTTGTGTTTTTAAGACATATTTTAAAGGTGGCCTAATATTATCTCAGCTAGCTGTCTAAAGCTGTTATTATCACAGATTTTCCAGTGCAGCCCAGGTATCGCCTGCCAGCAGGCCTTGTTATCCTCCACTGGACAGAATCAAGGCCATCATTTGTAAAATACACAGCAATTTGCCAGTAAAATAACCATCCTCTCCTACCAATTCAAATAAATCACTCTAAGCCCCTCTAACAGGGCACTGGCGAGACAGGCCCTAATAAATACCTCAAGTTAACACACTCTCAGCAAGGGATCTAGGTTGCCACACACATATACAGACATCAGACACATTTATACACATACGCACATGAACAGAGACAAGTACACGCACAGCTTCCCCCCCATCATCCTGTACGGCGTCGCTCTTGATCCCCACAGCCTAAGCCAGTCTGCTCTGCCTCCCTCACAGCCCAAACAAGCTCACGCTTGGAGAAGAAATTGGACCAATAAATCAAAACTGAAACCAACACCAGCACCACGCCTGCGTCTCTCTGACCTCAGGAGCCACATTAACCAGCTGGGGTCCAGGGAGGAAACGGGGCGGCCTGGACTCCTTCCTCTCGTCCCTGCTAGGCTCAGCACAGCGCACGGCACAGCACGTTTCCCACACACTGTCGGGGTTCACCTCTGACTTCTGACCCTATAGAGGGGGGGTTGGATTGGGCTAAGGGGGGGACCACCCAGTCAGGCTCTTAGGGGGCCCCCTGGGGATGGGATGGCTGGGGGGTGTGGGGCTGAGGCTTCAGGAGAGAGCATTACAGCGGGTTAGGGAAGGGGAAGGAGATCTGAGGCATGTATTCGGTGAGGATGGGAAAAAACAGTGAGGGAGGGGTTAAAGGGCTTTAAACTTTGTGAATGGGTGTCAGGGTCACTAAGTGCTTCACTAAATGACCGGAGGATGAACAGGGAAACACTAAACTCTAACATCTGGGAAACTGCTCGTCCCGAAACTTGCATCTCTCTCCTTGCTCCTAAGGGTGGGGTCTTGCTTAATGCGTATGATTTTGTCTCTCTGTATCTGAGAGATTAAGAACCTCACTAACTTAAGTCGGTTGCAATTGGTGCTAGAGGGTGAAGCGATAACATCAGAGCAGGAGTGAGTAGGACTGATGGAGTGAAGATAGACTGATTTTGTCTCTGGGTTGTAAACGTCTCTTTATCACCTCCCAAATAATTGTCCCGGGGCAGGAAGACGCACCAATAAAGCTGCCAGATTGTGCCGACACTTCATCAGGCTGTGAAGCCTCGCTGGTGTTTCTGAACTGTTACTGTAGTGACAGTCATTCCCACGTCACCTTTACTTTGATTTGTCAGAGATACATTGCTGTTGCATGGTGATGAAGAGAGCAGCTTTTCTTGGCATATTCATGCAAGAAACCTCAAATTTCAACATTTGTTTTTCTTACATCATTTGAAAAGCTTTTTTCCAGATTTGAGTTTTTGGCTTTTTTTGTCCCTTTGTGACTATTGACCAGAGGTGTGTGTTTCCTGTAAAAGGCTAAAACTGAAACTTAATGGTGGGCCAGGGGCCAAAAGCAAACACATGTACAGTATTATTAAGATGCTAGATGAGACAAGGATCCAAAGTTTAATTGCAGGACATAGAGTTACTCTGCCCAGCTTGATCAGATTCTTAAAATGATTTTATTTTATAGCTCCTTCTTACTATTTTTTTTCATGAATAGCATAAAGAGTGCTTTATTTTAGAACTTAGTTTTGAAATTATTTTAACTGTTTATAGCCACAAATATCCAGTAGGTCAAATCAAGCCTTATAGCTGCACAACTTTGGCTTGCAGGCCCCTGTTTTGGCAACCCTGCAACAGACAGGGAAAAACAAACAAACAAACAAACAAACAAACAAACAAAAAATGTCTTACCTTTTAAAATTATTTTCAGAAAACCTTCAAACATAATTACTTAAATAAATGAAAGTGAATGAATGCTTGAAAAGCAGAAAATAAACATTTCAGCATATATGCTGAAAACGTATTGACATGTAGAACAGCATAGTTTGTAATCAGCGTTCTAAAGCACAAACACCACTATCAGCTCTTGGCACTTTTAGGATCAGGCTGTTCTTTTCTATTTTTTCTTCTTGTAACCAAATCTAATGAAAAGACCAGCAATGTGTGTGTGTGTCTCAATATGTCTTTTGCACTCAGCGCTAAGCCCATTGGTCCCTACTGCAGACATAAATCTTTTAAATGGGTCACAAGTACTAAGTGTCATTTTTGAAAGGCTCAGTAATTTCTTGAACAGCTGGGCGATGCAGTTTTCAGCAAATCACACTCAGCAGGAGTAAAAAGTACTTTTTTTTTTTTTTTTCAGCTGAGGATTAATACACATTTGGTGGTGTAGTTAGTATTTAGAGCAGCAGCTGTATGTGAGTTTGACTCAAAATAAACTAGTGACCAAGTTTATGGGAATGGCTCAGAAGAATAATCAGGCAATGGTGACACAGATGATACTGGTTGCTAAATCAGTTCATGGTCATGGTCTTTTAATGATTTCTGCTGAAAATAACAAAAATACAAAACATTTCGGCTAAAAGTAGGGTGTATTACAGTTACATATGGAGAAAATGAGTGCGAGCTATAAGCTGTAGAGGCACTTTAAGGTTCAAAGAACTTTTTTTTTTTTTTCCCTGGTGGTGATGCACCCTAGTGATCCTGTCTGATCAGAGCCTGCATAGAACCACTGTCACGTTTTCCTGGCTGTTTGTTTGGTGCAGCGTGGCAGGTCAATGGTGGACAGAGCTTTACAGATAAAACATGGACACACACAGGGGAAGAGTGGAGGATGCAAACAAGGTATTAAAGAAAGAGTGACAGTGGAAACAGAGCAAGAAAGAGCGTGAACACAAAGAGGTTTGACAGGGCCGCAGCAGGAATGTGCCGGCAGGTAGTGCAGGGGCCCAGGAAGCAGGGAGACATGGGAAAACATGGAGGGGGGGGGGACAATAGCAGGAGTGTGTGTGTGTGTGTGTGTGTGGTTGGGTTAGGAGGTGGGTTGTAGCAGAGCCTAGGGGGGTAGATCGGTTTACCCAATACCACTTACCTGCTCAGCACAGCACTCATGCTGGGAGCAGGTCTCAGGAAAACGCATCAATGGCTGCTATTCATATCAGCACATGAATGTGTGTGTGTGTGTGTGTGTGTGTGAGTGTGTGTGCATGTTTGCAACAGACAAGTTGCTGATTAATTGATGCAAAGATCAGGCGGGGAGGAAATCTCTCAGACGTTGTCAGTTGCATTCTTAAATAAACACTGATGTTTGAGCTCCCTGTGTGGTTTCTATGAATTATGGGTAAAAGTTTAAGAGAAAGGTAATTTCAGCGGTGAAGTAACTCGCTGCTCTTTATTTGCACCAAATGACAGAGTGCATCAACACATTTCCTGGCGCTGGCACAGAGAAAAGATCATATAAAGCTTTATTGTGGAGCTCTTCATTACAAGCGAACATCTCATTTAAGCCTGCAGGTAATGATAATGGTGAACAACGCTAACAACTCATATCACATGATTTTACCTGTGAGCAAAACATTTGGTCTCAGCAAATTACGAGGAGTCAGACGGGGTTTTTTTTTGGGTAAGCAACACAACGGGGATTTCTTGGAGAAACAAAGGAGATTTTGTTAAGTCTGAGAGCAGAGAGATATTGTGTTTCCAATTTTTTTCTCTTTCATATTTAAGGCAGTGTTGATTTAGACACAGCAGATTGTTGTATTTAAATGTAGTAAATCTGAAAAATCCTTCTGCAAATGTTTTGACCTTTTTGTGTGTTGCGACACTACTCGGTGAAACATTCAGAAAGCCAAGATTTTATTCATCACATTGGGAAGGCAGCAAAAACACTTCTGGGGTATTTTTAATTTTTGAATGAGTTTTTCTGTGATGGCCACACCTAAGGCATGAGTCGCACTCCCCCCCAAAACATGGGGGGTGAGGTGGAAGGTGATTGGGGTGTCTTTGTATCAGTTTTAGTTGTTGTCTAGGATTTAGGGCCCTGTAACCTTAATTCTGTTGCCCTCAGTTATTTGCTTTGCAAGATAGATTTTTTGGGGGGAAAAAACCCCCACCTTTTTTCTGTGCTCTTGGTGCTTTGACTTGGTCCACAGCTATTTTTATTTTACTAAATGACTATCGTCTACTTTATTTTAAAATGTACTTTTTGCTTTTTAGTTACTTTACAGATAAGGATTTAACATAAAGGTAACAACTTTTAATATGTGCTGCATTAAAAGACCCAGTGTGTAAAATTATTATTAGATTTCTACTAGTCACTATCAGTAATAATAATCCAACATAACACGACATGACATGACATGACATGACATGACATGAC
>JAPXVT010000027.1:21096521-21106956 GCA_029823135.1 Acanthurus reversus
GACTGAATTGACCGTTTTTTTTTTTTCTTTTATGTCACTATAATGCAAAATAAATCTCATGGGCTTACAACATCAAGATCAGGAAGCCCCATGTTTCTATTCCTGACATCAGTTAGACATTTTATTTGCCCCAACCAGCTGATTGAAACTAATTTATTTTCTACTTAGAGCTACATTTTTAACATTTGCTACGTTTTCATCAACATAAAGTGCAAATTTTAACCAAATTTGCAAAAATCTTTTTGCTCTGTCATTCACTTTCATTACTAATATTAGACGTTAAGAACTTCGGGATATACGGCTGGTGACACTCCACTCAGGTGCCATTAAATCATAGAGGAAGAAGGGGGTGTAAAAAGATGAAGTCATTTAATGAAGTCATCAAAACAGTGCTGGTCAAACCTCTATCACCGAAAAAAGATGGAAATATGACATTTCTGTTTTATCCAGCTGTTTTTACACAAGTGGATAAAAATGATTTCTACAAAATTCTTAGTCAGGTCAAATATTTGCTGTCAGCTCATTATGTAATTTATGTGTAAGGCCTACTCTGCACATAGTTTTACTTTTAAAAGCATCTAATTCTTTGCAATATCTGATTGTTGGCTGGCTATTCTTGTCATATTCACACTGCTTTTTGCACGGATTAAACAAACATGAATGCATGTATACCGTGTTTACAAGCTTTAGCTTCGCTAGTAAGTGATTTTGTGACCTTCGGATGTAGCGAGGCTAGCTGTTTGCCCTCTTTCCAGTCTTTGTGCTAAGCTAAGCTAACAGGCTGATAGCTCCAGCTAAATATTTAATGTAAAGGACAGACTCAGAAGTAATTACTCAGAGAGCAAATGAGAGTTTCCATAAAGTGTCAAACTCTTTCTATAAAACCTAACACGAGCGTACAGTAACTCACATATGCATCACAAACTGGGAAGAAATCATGCATTTTATATTTTGTCATATTTTTGTATTGTTTGATGTAATAAATACTACTGAGGAGAAAATTCAGACTTCTCAAATTTCCTCTCTTAATGGCAACCTGTATTTGACCTAAAATAAATATATTTTTATCAACATTAACATACTTTAAGTGGACTTTATTTCCTTTTATCATTGAATAAGCTCATATTATGGTGAGATAATGACTCAGTTGCCTCTGATCAGAAGAATATTTTCACTCAGCTGCACACATTCCACCACACTTCAGCTGCTGGAATCAAATGCTCAGACAGTATATGGATCACAAAAACAGAAACAAACCAACAGAATTTATCTCAGAGTACAAAGCATTTGACTGAGTTGCTTGTCTTATAAATGAGCACTGAGGGAGTGATTGCATGCAATAATCCAATCCAGCAATAAATTACCAAACCAGTCAATTAACCAATAAGACTTAAATCTTTGACTCATTCACACTTAATGTCAGTGCAGCCTGACATCATCACATTTATCATCAACATCCATTTGCCCCAGGTTATGTCAGCTTAATTACATGTGTCCCGGAAATCTCAGAGTACTACAGGAAACGTCTCTGCTTGTGCCAGCTCTGAAGAGGAAACACTCAAATGTAAGTGAACCCAGCCGGCAAAGTTATTACCCATTGGAGCAACTGCCTGCAAAATGCATGCCACAACAGGACAGTTAATACTCATTTGAATGGCTGCTGCTAATTCAAATTAAGGCCATAGATACTGAGCCTGCCCTGCTATTTCTGAACAGCTCATCAGTTAAAAGCCCAACACACCTTTAGCTGACAGGAGCTGCTGTCTCCAGGGACTCTCCTTGTAAAATGATCAAATAGAGGCGAAAACCTGCTCAATTCCCTCCTTCAGTCCCTTGATAGTCCGGCTTTCCCACTACTACAAGCAGTCCTCTGCTAAAATCTATAAGTGGTTTCCACCCCCTCACATTTGAATCTACAGCTCCTCTCTTGTCACTGAAATCGAACACAGCTCCCTGCTGTCAGCTCACAACTGTAAACGAAAACCTAAACATCGTCAGCGTAGCTTGACTGTCTCAAATTATCCTCTTTTCGCTGTAAGCTGAGGTCTCACCTTTGCTGGCCATTTTGGTTGCAGTGTTTCCCCTCACACCCTCGTCCCTTACTGCCTGTCCCGCTGTGGTCCCCTTACCCCTCTGAGCTGTTTTTGGCCACCCTCCTGCTCGCTCAGCAGTCCAGAGGCCTGACAGCCCAAAATAACCTCCATCACAGCACCGCCCACCACTCTTTAAGACTCCAAGAGCCTCACGCAAAAAGAGATGATTCACTGCACAATCACACAATATTCTAAAAATCACTGGATCTTCAAAAGGTCATTCTGGAGCAAATGAATTCATTTCATTCATTTAAACTCACATAAAGTTCTAGAGAGTTGTGTTCACATTCTTGTGCCATAGAAACATCTGAAACATGAGAGTCAGGCTTCATTTTCTGTCATGTCTCTGTGCCAAATCTGTCTGACCCTTAGATGACGTTCTGCAGATGCGTTCTGTTGAAAATAGAGCTCATTTCATTGTAAAAACCTCCAAAGAGAAAGCCTGCATGCTCTGAAGCAAAGCTATAGCCTGACAAACAGAGAAAATTGTTTATTTCTGTTACTGTATCATTCATTTATTTGAATTGTAGCAAAAATTGGAGATGCTGGTAGTAAATTAAAGGTCTGGAACCAGGTTACATAATTAAGTCCAACTTAATCTGTTGATCTCAACATTAAGACATTTGTGTAAAGTCATCTACGGAAACATGTATTCAGGTCAGAACCAAACAAAAATACCTTGCATAGCACAACAAGTAGGGTTATAATTAAATTTCTTTTAATATTTTACAAGAATTTCAATGCTAATGGGAAAACTAGGGTGGCACAATTTAGAAAAAGATATCTAATTGCAGTTATTTGATGTTGTGATTGTGATGTGATTTTTGATACTAGAGGGAATAATTATTTTTTGCATAATTACTCTCACTTTCATTTTTTAACGGACATATTCCTTCTGAAACAAAACTGTAAATTTTTTGATACCTTGCATGTTTTTGTACAAAACATCTTTTTTAATACAACAAAAGAAGCTTTTCAAATGTTATGTTTTGTCTCAAAACAATCAGCTGCACAAGAACTTGAACTATGATTCAGAAATGGTCAGATCAAAGAAAGTGCTAAATCTGACCGCATGTCCAACACTAGCCTCTGACATTTGACACGTTTGACGTTGTCCGTACTCGCTCCTAGACACATTTCAGTTGCCAAAAAAAGCAATGAGGTTTGATACGCAGCCCCTAAGACAAGTAATAAAACCAGAAGAAATATGGTGCACGAGTGCTATTTATTCAGGACACCCTAAACTCTGTCATCATCAGCCTGACCACACATTCATCAACGATCTGAGAGTTCACAACCCCCACATTCACTAAAATAAGACTGAGCTTTACTCGGACTGAAGGTCCACTTAAAATGGCAACGAGCTGGAAGACAGGATGTTATGTCTCTCTCATGCTCACTCTCACTGTCTCACTCACTCCTGAGGCATCAACAAATTCCCACAAACCTGTATTTAAAACACACACACACACACACACTTATCTGTATGTGTGTGTGTGTGTGTGTGTGTGTGTGTGTGTGTGTGTGAAGTAGTGATACACTCATGACATCAGCTGTGTTGGTGTTTAAAAAGTAAGCGGATGCCAGGAATGCTTCCCTACAATTAGCCTGAATCATCCCCGAAATCCCAAGACAGGGTTGCCATGGAGACACAATGAACAACCGCGGGGGGGGGTGTCTATCTTTGTCTGCCTGCTCTTGGACGTCCATGCTGCAAGTGAAATCTGATATTTTATATTTTAAGTATCAATTAATGAGCCCAAAGGAAGGATCTCTCTCAGAGACGGGAGAGTGGTCAAAGGATGTTGGTCGGAGGAGTGAGAGCATGTAAAGACACAGATGTGAATCTTATACCTGCTATGTGGGTGAACACTGTCGGGTCCTCTGACAGGTTAAGTGCTGAAAACCAGTGATCGCTGACCAGCTGTTCCTGAGAGTTTACACCAAAGGCAGCCGGCGTGGAGGACGCTGAGCCTCTGGGTCGCACAGATGTGAGCAGCTTGACTGAAATGGTTTCCCTGGCGACGGAAGACTCTGGCTCGGGGGTCGGTGAGGCTGCTGCTGCTGCCAAGAAACACAGGATGATGTTACTATCATGATGACATCATCGCAGCCTTTCTCTTGAGCTAAAGCATGAGGTCAAACTACAGACAAAAGATATTAAATATAACAACCTCAGGATTTGGACTGCAGCATATTTTGTGGTTGAAGATTCAGATATTTCTCACTTTTATATTTTCTTTGTCAAAAAGTTATTTTTAATGACCTATTATGTCTCAAGTCTGACTGTTCAATGCTGAAAAAAACATTTTTTCTTTTCACTCCAAAAACTGATAGTAAATATGTTCTGCTCCTTTCATTATTCTCAATATAGCTGAGATTGCACTGAAATCATAGCTGACAGCATCTTGCATCAGTGTTTCTTTTCTAAACGAGAAGTATGGACGAAGGCAAAAGGTAGACTGTTAATGCATGTAAACATGTAAAAAAATCACATGTCATACTTGTGATTTGTCTGAGTTTTACGTGTTCTAGGTGTGACACAAGCAGGTTCAAGAACTGAAGAAATATGAATATTGTGATGATGATAATGAATAGCTAAATATTTCCTAGCCTCACATACAGAATGATAGTGCAATAGCTCCAGGTCTAAATGAAGGCCCACTGGCTATTAGCCATCATTCACTTACATTCATGTCTTGTAGGGTCTGCCGTAAAAAAGACACTTCTGAGGCTGTGGATCATACATCAGATTTAACACGTCTGCAGACAAGCAGGTGTGATTAGATGTATTAAATATTAATAGTGTTTGAAAGAGGAGCAAGCACAATTACATAGTAAAGCGGGGCAATAACTCAATTTTACTGATTAATTTGAATTTGCGGTTTAGGAAGATTTTTTTAAAAATAAAAATCGATTTTCTCTTTCAAGGCTTCTGTTTGGTTCCAGGAGCTTCAAAATTATGAAAAATGAAATGTTGTTGTGATTTTTTGATGATTGAAGAATTATATGTAAATAAGTTTTGTAAAATTACTGTAGGCTTCAGTGCAACTGTAAACAACTTCACCTCCCCTGAAACTAGTTTACAGGTTGCACTTTAATTCCAGAAGGGAAATGAAGTTTGCTTTTGTTAATTTTCATTGTAAGAATAAAAACAAAACTTGCTTTGAGTAATTTATTTGGTAATTTGTTTTTCAGAGGATTAAAAAAAATCAATTTAAAAAACTTGAGCTTAGTGTAAAAAATCCAATATTATATTTTCATGCCATATTGCACAGCTTTTGCTGTTTTGCTGCTTTTCGCATCCTGCAATGAATCAACTGAGCCCAATCAGATACCTGCCAGATCACAATGTGAACTATTGGTTTGCTTAAATGACGAGCCCTCTTGATATCAGTACATTACCATTTAAAATGAGGCCAAATTGCACAACTATGTGGCCAGTTTTTCACATCTTATCAGGTGATAAATTCAGCAAACATTTGAAAAAATGTTAATGTTGACGGCAAGGACCAGTGAAGTGCACTCTTGGAGTAAATGGTGTGAAGGGCTCATGCTGATGCCTAGGATGGGTAGAAATCTGCAAATCCTACGCTGTACTTTGCTTGCAGTCCATTTAGGCTTGTTTTGTTTTTTTCTGCTGACGCTATCACAAGATGAACAAAGCAGTTTTTTGTTGGGGAATCATGAGCATCCTCACTGTCTACTTCAGTCCTCCACTATAGAACATATTATTGCACTCTGTTTCTCACCCTGAAGCATCTGTGAGGGATTCTGCTGCTGGGAAGATGGGGATGGAGAGGGAGGAGGATCAGTCTGCCTACACAGAGTCTCTTCTCTTTGGATTCCTGCGTCCCCCTCCTGAGTTTCTGGGTCCAGATTTTGAGGCGAGGGCTGGATTGTGACAGTCTCAGTTTGTCCGTGCTCCCCGCTCCTTATTGCTGCACTTGCCGTCCTCATCTCCAGGCTCTCCTGCTCTCTCCTCTCTGCTGCCTCCTCTCCTTCCTCTTGACTGAGGAAGGCTTGAGGGTCCCAGTCTACATCAGGGGAGTCTAACAGTGTTTCAAGAGTGTCTGTGCGGATCAAAGGAGTGCGACTTCCCCTGGAGCCGGCCCTGCGTCGGTCACGTAGGTGTCGTGCAACTCCCACCGCTTCAGGCTCTGCGATGGCGATGTAGGAGAAAGTCAGCTCAAAGGAGTTTTGGCGCGGCGTGCCCCAGATGGAGGGGGATGAAGCCAGGCCTTCGTCATCGTCAGGGTCCCCACTTCCCCCATCATCCTCGTCAGACCATTCCCTGGCTGTTTGCAGCTCGCACATCTCTGACTCCTCGTTTCCGCCTGAATGGAGACAAAAAATGAAAAAACGTGGTCACCCCACACACTGAGAGACGTGCAGACACTTCACAGAGAAAGAGAAGACTTAAGAAATAGATGAAAGCTTGTTATTGTCATTTTGTCGTTTGAATTCGGGGAGAAAAAAGTGTGACATTTAGAGTGAATGAAACCCTCTTTTGAAAAATACACAAACATCTCTCTACACAAAATGTGACTGTGATCAGAGTAACTCATCTGTTTACTCATAGATCTTCAGCGCTTGTGTTTTAGAGGCAAGACAAGAGTTCAGGTATATTCCCCTGATGTGATGTTCAAAAGAAAAGCTTTCAGGAGGCAGGAATCTCTTATTCTTAAGTAGTGTCAGACAGAATCTCTCAGTGCATGGAAAGAGGTGTCACGTGTGTGTGCTGCGTTACCATCGGTGCATGGAGGCGTTGAGTCAGGAGTGGATGCCACAGAGCCATATTCCTCTGGAAGAAAACAGGCCACACTTGACATAAATCTACTAGTAAACATCTCACATTCATCTTAACACAATATTAGATGTGGGTGTAGTAATTTGAAATAATTAAGAGCATAAAAACCCCAACAAACATTGCTGCATCTTGCTATGAGTCTTTTTTTTTTAAGTTACAGCAGTAATGAAGAAGTGCTCCACTGTATGTGACGATGAAACATTAACCTAAACAACAAAAATCAACCTCCAAACAGCGTGACATTGCATGCCACTAAACATAACACTATGTGTACATCAATGTCAGATCAAAGGAGTTAGTTAATAGCTTACTGTGGGTCAGTGAATAGAGACGCATTTCCCTACAGAGTAGAACTGGCAGCAGTAAAGGCCTTCACTACTTTGGATAGCCAGCTTGACATTAGCTAATAAATCAACCCCAGGCAGAGCAAAGAGTGCAGCATATTCTCTTCTGCACACGCATGAACACACGCAAATCATCTTTAAACACTTAAATCTACCTGGAGAGAATATTGCATGAATATAGTGATAAAAAGATGAAATTAAACACAGATATCACAACACAACAGAACCTTTCAGAGAGCAATAACTGGCATATCTGACACGCCTGCCTGTGAGGCCTCCACGCACACAACAACATCAACAATTGCAAATCAATCACTGGGAGGCAACCACAACAGAATATTCTCCCTCTGCACTGCATCCATTCATTCTGCCATGTGTTTATTAAAGGTGGGAGCAGGAGAGAGGAAAGGGGAGCAGGCAGGAGGGGGAGAGCAGTGAGGGGGGCTAAGCTGACACACACGATGCTTACAGCAGTTAGCAAGCAAAGATGCTGAGCTGGAGTGTGTACGCGTGGCGATGGCACAGTGAGGAAAACAAATGCAGACCTCCCACACAGACACACAGATGGAAAGAGCAGAACAAAAGAGGACTCACGGCAGTGGGAGAATCCTAAAACCTGGCCCATGCTCCATCAAGGCATCGCTGGGCCCATCCAGTCTGGAAGCCCCCCCCTCCCTCCTCTGCTGCCGGCTCTTGCGTCCTGTGGATGTACTCCTTCCACCTCCTCCCTCTCTGTCTTTGGTCGTCTGTTGAGCAGCTTCCTCGCTCTCCTGCCTGCTGCTCTGCCACTCAGCAGCCCCGCCCTGCCTGCCTCACTCCACCATCCTCCGTCCTCCCTTCATCTCCTCCTGCATCCGCAACGGGAGTCATGTGCACCACAGCAAAGGGAGAGAAGCATGAGTGTCCCCCTGTGTTTGTCTGAGGTTGCTGATTTTTTTCCATTCATAGCTATCTGTCTCTCTCTCTCTCATCATGTGATTCTGTCTCAGCATCTCATAGGGCAGGCTGCAAGAGAAGGAGTAACAAGTCATTAATAATTTACAGCATGAGTGGATAAAAACACACACACAGATGCTATAAGGACCGGTTGAGTCAAAAGAGCACTAGCATGTAAGATTTGTCTGCTTTGCTGTTTTGGTAATACACCTCATATTAAAATTTTGCATGTAAGAAATGTTAGTGTCTCACAAATGGCACCACATCAAAATGCATCATAAAGGAGAAAAACTGGAGTATAAATAATGAACAGTCTCAACTAAAAGCTTTTTTATATACATATAATGGGAAGTGAGGCCTGTGCAACAGTGGAAAATAGGGGGCAGCAGAGTGCAGCTGAAACTGGTGCTGCTACAAACTGGATAAGATTCATGGGAAAACGTAAAAATAGCCAAAAAAAGGAGCTGTAGGAAACTGTGTATTGACTTTTTTCATATACTGAATTAAATATAATAAAGATAAGACATTAATACAAAACTAGACCTTTTCTAAGAAAAAAAGCTTAATGATGGTACAGATCACTGGGATGCAGAGTGTTTTCAGTTTAAGCACTGAAAATGAAAATACAGAAGTTCCTCCTGTCATAGTTTGCGTTAAAGAATTAACATGACAACTTATAAATCTACTCTAAATAATACTGTAACTAAAAGGCATGTGTTAACCACAATACATATCAATGGATCCACATGATGACAGGCAGTCTATTTGAACACCACATCCTGCTGAGGTCCAATAAACGTACAAGATAAACAACACAGGTCAATAAAACAATTTGGCTCTTTGACCAGAGCTGGATGAACAGTACTTCCATTTATCCACAAATGAAGCAGGCCACTGTTCATCATCTGTTACATCTCTGCTCTCATAGTCCAACACATTATATTCACACTTTATGAGTCATTTTTGTGATAAGAGTATTAAAATAAGGTTGTTCTCTGTCACTTGAAGTGACAGTGAATTATAACACTGACCTAAGATCAACTCCTAAAGCAGTTTTATAAATCTTTTATAAATCATGGTATCTTAAATGAACTAAAAGAAGTAAATATATAGAGTCAGGAAAATGTTGGCTTCTGTTTTTACCACATGTGTAAAATGTTGCCCTCTCCCACTGGCAATGCTGAAAAAGGATCATAGTTCACACTAACTGCTGCCCTTAATATTTAAAACAATTAAGAGTAAAAAAGTTCTGAAATTAAATTTAAATTTGCCAGAGTCATATATACTGTGGATGTTGGTTCCAGAGTAGCATAACAACCAACTGACAACCTCCAGTCATGAAAATAAAGCCAACTTGGAATGCCAAAAACCTGCAATTCCTTAACTGGCCCCTTGAAGTCAGTCCACAAGCGAGTCAAATGTCATACATGCACAACTTTACAGCAGATATAAAAATATTTTCAGCAGGATGCAAAATAAGGTTTTAGTTCAGCTTTTCCTTGTTCATGAAGACTGTACGGCGGTTCAGATGTATTTTTTACAGCTATAACTCACTCATTTACATCTATTCAGGATTTAAATGCTACTTTAAAAAGTTGATTGATGCTAGGTGTCACATAATAGTTGGCAGAAGTATTTTTTTCCCCCAGTTCCACTCTCTACTGCAAATGTGGTCCCTTTTGGCCCAAAAACCAAGAAGGTGATGGCCATGATGATAAATTAGAGGCCTCAGACAGAACTCCACGTGTCAGTGTAGCAGCTCCATTCACCATTTAGTATACGTTCTATGATAATTACTAGACTTCTCTTTCACAGGTTTATTTTTGAAAGGAATTAAAGATCACTTCTCAGTGTCTTGAGAGTTTATGTATAGTGACAGAAAGTAGGCCTATGAATAACTGTGAACGACCAGGTCTGATTGATAATGAAACTGATGCATTCATTTACTGCACTGAAGAAAAATATGACAAAGCAAGAGTCTCTATTTAAGTCTTGAAGACATTCACAGAGTGATAACTTCACCCTGTTTACTGTGTGTGTGCTCAGTCTTTGCTGGATAAATAAAATGGGTAAACACACACATTTCATCTGACACACTGCCAGCAGAACATCAGCTGATGAAAGGTTTAGCACTACTTTTAGCCGGATAGTCACACATATAGTCTTAACACCATTAAACCTTTAGAGTTCTTACTGTACATGTAAACCAGGTCAGGAGCCCCAAATACACATCACTTAATGAGATTTAGACA
>JAPXVT010000027.1:21218394-21229803 GCA_029823135.1 Acanthurus reversus
TGTGTGTGTGTGTGTGTGTGTGTGTGTGTGTGTGTGTGTGTGTGTGTGTGTGTGTGTGTGTGTGTGTGTGTGCGTGTTCAACGTCTGGGTCATTAGCCTGCTAATCATAACAGCTGGAATGAATTAGAGAGCTGTTCTAATAGAGTCTAATAAAACCACACAGCAGCCTACCTGGAATATTGTTCTAATGATTTCATCTGTTACGCCTCAGAAAGCCACGCCGCTCACAGCCACAGACACACACACACACGATAATATACTGACTCCACAGCTCAAAGTTGTGCATTAATGACTAGTTAAGCGTTGGGAGTATGGGAGCAGTCATAACCTCACAGTTAATTATATAGAATATGGCGTGCATGCTCGGTTCATATGGCCGCTGTGGAAAAAGTGCTGCTGTTAATGCAGATGTGTTTTCAGGTGTGACTGTGTACAGTGTGCATCACATCTGGGCTCATGAGGCTGTCCGACGTGACATTTTAAAGACTTTGAGTAAGCTCAGAGCTGGGCAATCAACCCTGTGGCATGTACGCTGCATGTATCATATTCTGAAAGAAGGAGACGGCTGCATAGAAAAATGAGAACTGTAAGGGGGGGGCATCAGGAAGAATGAGAGGAGGAATTTGGGAAAAGAAACACGGGAAGAACAACAGGAAGGGAAAGTTGAGGGACCAGGCGTAACATGAAGACAGCGGCGGTGGATAAATCAGCCGGCTGCAGTGACACTCCAGCCCTCTGGCCCGGCAACAGTCCGCCGCACTCTTCCGCAAAAACACCATTCATTTAAGGCCTAGGAAAAAAGAGCAACATTAATGGGAACGAAGGAAAGGGAGAGAAGAAGAGAGGGAGATAGGGGAGTGGGAAGGTGGTGCAGTGAAGCACGAAAACAGATATTTTTATAATAAAGAAGAGGATAAGGAAAAAGTCCAAAAAAATGATGGATGAAGGAGAAGGAGTTACATACTGTATGACAACAGAGGGGATGAAGCAAAAGGACGAAGGTCAAGAAATGCAAAGAGGAAGGAGGAAGGGGAAAGGGAGCGGGGTTTGAAATAAACAGATAAAAAGAGACTCCGAGAGAGACACGACAAAAGCTGGAGTCAGAAACGGACGTTGGAGGTCAGAGGTTTTAATCAGTTCAGAAAGACACGGGGCAGGCAAGCGACCACACTCGCCTGCCGCACGCCAGGGTCACGCTACTGTCTACTCGGGAGGTCAGGTCACATCCAATATGTCTAATAGGCCGAGCTGCAAGTGTGCATGCGGGGAGAAGTTGCAAAAACACTTCTGCTAAGCCCCAAACGTTCATCTCGCCTTATCACTGACCCATTCATCATACAGCTTTCCTCCTTTATCCTCCAAGAACATTTGATTAGCCCACGCTCATGCCAAAGGGAGAGAGGAAAAAAGAGCGTACAGGGATGCAGGAACAGTCCAACATAAAAGCAGGAACTGGGGGAGCTGTAACCATAAAAATGTCAGTTTTTCCGGCTAACTAAAACTGAGTCGACATCAGGGTGGGCGGCACCCTGATTCACATGACACATAAAGCTGCTAAATTAGGCCTGGATCCTCTTTGCTTGGTTTAAATTAGACACAACCAGTCACAACACAGAAACTCAGAGAGGAGGACAGAGAGGCTATATGTGTGTCAGTGATGTAGGGCAGGCTGGCCTCAGCTTACAATCTCTCTCTCACTCTCTTCTCGTCTGCGTTTCTCTGCCCCGCACAGGCTGTGACACACCTTATGTGTGATGACCAAACCTTTGAACCTCAGAGTCACCTAGGTGATTTTGTATGTGAGGAAAGTACAGGAGAGAGGTGGTGTTGTTGTCCTTAATCTGCTTTACAAGCCTCCACAGTATATGGGAGAGGCTTTCCAGCGCGAGCGTCTAATCTATAATTGTCCTCTGCTGCGTTGCCTCAGGTGAAACAGCCCTGGGTGGGGCTGCAAGAGTTTAATGGATAGCTAGTAACAATCCCACGCATGGAGGTGGCTTATTTTCCCAGACCTGCCCTTTGAACCACCTACCACATGAGCAACCCACATATACACAACCACACATGCATACAAATATACACACCGTCACACCTGTGACCTGCTTACCACCCTTTTTCTGACAGCGTTGTAAGATTAGCAGTCATTACAGTGTCATTATGTGTTCGCTGAGCCATAAACGTCTCTGTTATCTTGCTGTAGGGGGCTTAATCAATTCTCTGTCCCTTACAGAGATGAGATAAAGAGATAGAGAAGAGATAAGTCAGAGCTCTAACAACAAAAGCGATAACTGAAAGAAGACAGTAAGTGATAGACAACAATTCTATTTATACAGGGTAAAAAGGGCACAAGATTTAATTCTCTTCATTTGCAGTTCAGATGGCCTTGTCTTCTATTTGTTACGAAATTTTGCTCCTTTGCTCTGACCCTTTTACACCTAACCTCGACCTCTTCAGGTCAAGAGGGCTGTTAACTTGCTGGCTTCTAATTACCTGCTCAGTCATTCACACCTGTGCTACAGAGGTGCAGGGTGTTAGCCAGGTTTTGAATGGTAATTGTGTGACCCCAGTCTGTAGCCATTTTCCCGCACTGAGAAGAGTCTTGAAGGATGCTGATCATTTTGTTCTGAGTCAAAAAAACAAAGAAGCCTTAAGTTTAGGTTTGTTAAGCTTCACCTTCATAGTAAAGGAGAACTGTTGTGCCATCTGTGGGGTTATGGTGAAAATTAAAAACGCAAAAGACCAAAAGAGGTTCAAAATGACCCAATATGCACAACAAAAAGCAGAGCAGGGATGGCATGCTGTTAGCATGGCATTATCACTGCATGCTGACCTCAACTTTAAGCCTATCATTTCCCTCGTCTATTGAATCGTGTTCACACAAAACACTAATGAAACCAGATCATCCACCTTTTGTGCCTCCTTGGATTTTCTGCAGATTGCAGCTGTGAAACAAGGCACTGCATCGCACACACACAATCTATAGTACATGCAAATATGTGACAGACGTCAGCAAAGTACACTTGAACATACTTTGTTATAATGACATATTTAATACTACTTGCCCTTACATGTAAGGGCAAAGCTCAAAGCCCTCCCTCACTCTTGCAACATATGGCAATCTCTCAAAAACTGTGGAAACATTTTAAAAGTAACATCCATTTTCCTCTAGAAGAACAAATTGTCGACCTGAACTACTGGAGTCAAGAAGGAATTATTGCTGCTTTTAAACATAATTCATCTGAATGTTTAATCGCAATTCAAACTAAACCGGCGGGTGCTCCGATACAATCAGAGACATAAATGTTTTCTGTTTTCTGAGGGTTTGTTGAAGGTTTATTTCTACTGAGAGAGCGTTCAATCATGTTGTTTTTATTAAGTTAGGCCTTTAAATGCCTGTGTTCTTCAGTCACTCACACAACAAAGTTAAAGGAAGCGACTGCATGTTTAACCCAGTGATTTCAAAAGGAAGAGCGAAGAAAGACATCAAGTTATCTGTCATTTTCTACAAGCCTCAACAACTCCATTACATGTCACTAGAGTCCACAGCCTGATTCATGCTGGATGCCTCGATGTCTTGTTCACACACAAACACTCACGGCGCATGATTAAACAGATAGAGACTGTGTAATTGCTCCTGCTAAGGTGTCCATGGAGATATATGGGCCTTGGGGGTAAAAAGCTTGTCATAAATTAACAGAGAAAAAACAAGGTGGCACTATTTCTGCAGCCAGGAGTAACTTTGCATGGATTTGTGGACGGTAAATTTCTTGAGCATATGCCCATGCAAAGGCTGAAGACTAATGAGAAACTAGTGTGTCCAGGAAGAAGAAGACACATGCATGATCTACAGAGTCCAGGAGCCTCTCAGAGGAGCTATCTCCTTTGCAGATTTCTCAACCAGTACGTTATATTGTGTCTTTAGATTATATGATTTACATTGCTCCTGTATAAAATATTTAATGTGCACAAAAATGTAAACTCAAAGGCTTCACAAGCTTGTCTGTTGATGTTTAGATTGCTTGTCGTTAATTGCCCACCTTTCACCTGCGTATTTACCACATCCTCTACTCTTTTTACCCAACACCTGTCCTCCCATCATCTCTTCTTGCCTCCCTGTCTCCCTCCAGGTCCACCATGTTCCCTGCTAACCTCCTGCTCCTCATGGTCCTGCTGCTACCTCAAGCCTCGTCTGGTCGCCAGAGTGGAGACACCGGCAAGATCGACCATGGCAGGGTGTCGTCCACACCAGCTGGTTCCCTCCTGAAGCCCAGCCTGGCTCAGACCATCCAGAGTCTCCTCCTGAGCCGACTGGGCCTGCAGTCACAGCCCGACCCCAAGCCGGGAGTGCCAGTGCCCCGGTACCTCCTGGATCTTTACCGCTTCCACCAGCAGCAGTACCACCTTTTGGAGGACCCCTCATTTAGCTTCCCCAGCCAGCACATCCAGCAGGCTAATACTGTGCGCAGCTTTCACCACAATGGTAAGCTCACGGGCACATCATGAGGCCGTGCTGCATTATTGTTGGATTATTTTATTACTTCCAGATAAAGATCCAATTTATTACAAGTAGCAGATATTTGTTGTGACTCACCATTTAACAATCTAAACACCAGTGAGATCTATCTGCGCACACCCATAGATGAATTGTGGCAACTGTAAAGTCTCCTTTCACAGCATGTGTGAGAGCATGCTTGAATATATCTCACACTCCGTGCTGCAGTTTAATCATGGCTGGATTAACCTGTTAGAGGACCCTGAGGCTAAAGTGTGTTGTTAAGTCCCAGACACACCAAACTGACACGACATCAAAGAGCTTGCAATGACTGCAACTAACATGTACATTTTGCAACTTTATTGAAGAAAAACCCTCCAGACCAGCAGGTGGCAGTAGTCTGCATTCATCATTAAATAAGGAAAACAAAGAACTAGGATTGCAGTTACACAAACTGATGTGATAACGCACCTTTTGTTTGTTATGTACTCATGGCTCTAGTGTCGATGGCGTCTTTCTCTTGCTGACTCTTGAGATTTTCTTCATCAACTTTTCTCAGTGACTTTATCAAAGCAAGTTGAAAGAATAAATTCAGATATGCCAATCCAGTCATTTGTCCATCGTTGTGTGCCGTACCTGTATCAATTAGTCACACACCTTAAGTAGATTATCAGGGGAACCTACAGCGTCACTAAGACATTGAAATGGCTCCAACATGATGTTTAAAAAAGCCACTTTTGCTTACCACCTTCACACAACTCTCAGCTGTTAATTAGATGGTTTTGTATTATTGCTTCTAATCAAGAATATGTCTGATAAATAGCTGCAACGTAATAAAATGCATTACTTTGGGATGATATAAAAACTGCAATGAAGAAACTCTTAAAACTGGAATTTGACACAAGGCGTGTGAAGCTGAATACTCACTGACTACATACATGCTTCTGTAAGAATGTCTGACTGCTCACAACAGTCAAAGAAGCTCATGACAAGAAAAAGTAATTATGTTGTCAGTTCACTCTCCCTCAATTGCTTTGACTGTCAGCAACACATAAATGAGCTAAGACTGAGGACGTCTGATTACTCTAAGCTGAGACAGTGATCTGAACACCTGAACACACCTTCAATCTCTTAACCTAATCAGGAGGGTATTATGAGGGATGAACTGGGTCTGAGTCCTTTAAGGGTGACGCTCCTGAAACAGCGTAGAAAGATTTTACAAATGCAGATCACTACAAAACATGCACACAGAATCTGCTAATATGCAAACGTTGACATTAGTAGACTTTTATTTCCAGTGATGGAAATCCCTAAATGAATTTGCAATCCACCAAATTACTTAAACTTATTGAAACTCAATGAACATGGTAAATGTGGGGACAAACTTGGTGGGTGTCGTTGCTCGCCAGACTTGATAATGAAGGAATGATAACAATGACGGCTAGGATTCACAAACATAAACAAAAAGCACACCGTACTTGACACATCTCTGCATTAGTTGTTATTGTGTTGCACAAACAGATGGCCAGGTGCACCTTTTACCTCCTCCACTTTCAAGTAGCAACACATCCAGGTACAACAAAAACTTGCAGAGCTTCAGTTTATTTAGAGAAGTTCCTATCTTCTTGCAAAGTTGGAACATGCAGCTTCAATATGAACTTCATATGAACATAGCTTTCCACCCTGGTATTTAGTTATTTGCTGATACTGGCAAAAAGTTTAGCATGTTTCCTGTCTTGCCAGAAAGAACTGGCAAACTAACAAATATGGCTATGTGTCCAGCATCTGTTTGTGTCTTGTTGAGTGTAAATACTCCCACGTCTCTCTTCTTCTTTCTCTAGAGCCCCTTGCAGACATTCCCATTGCAGAGGATCGTACGAGGGTGCACATCTCCTTCAATATTTCCTCCATCCCTGAGGATGAGAAGGTGCTCTCCGCTGAGCTTCGACTCCTCCGCACTGACTCCTTGGGCCCTGGGGCCCACAGACTAAACATATACCTCTCTGAGCACCATGAGGACCCTGAGCCCACCCTGTTGGAGACTAGGTTACTCACCACTGGCACCCATAGTCATAAAGAAAGTGGCTCCTGGGAGGCTTTTGGCCTAAACACTGAGCTCCTCCATAAGGCCCTTGCTGGGACTGGCAGCCTGGGCTTCCTCCTGGAGGTCAGACCTGAGAACAACATCACCTGGCTCTCTGACCAGAGCGCCTCCTCAGCTGCAGATGTGGAGAAGGCAGAGAAACACAAAGAGGGACACCTGAGGGTATGCAGGTCTGTGGGTCAGGACGAGCACAGCTGGGCCCAGGAGAGACCCCTCTTGGTGACTTACAGTCATGACGGGCATGGAGAGCCCTTAGTCAAACATGGCAGGAGGACAACCAGTGGTGGGCAGAGGATTAGAGGGAGAAAGGGGAAAAAAGAGAAGGCCAGGAGCAGCAGCAAGAGCCGCAATAGAGACCAAGGCTGGGTGAGGGCCAAAAAAACAGGGTATACGGTGCCGGGTTGGGGGCATGATAAAGGAAGGGTCAGTTGGAGCGAAAGTGGAAGGGTGAAAAGAAATGGAGGTCGTGCTGCAAAACTGAAGCGCCTTTCCCGCAACAGATGCCGCCGTCATCCTTTGTATGTAGATTTTAATGATGTGGGCTGGCACAAGTGGATCATTGCACCCAGCGGCTATGATGCCTTCTTCTGCCTCGGAGAGTGTCGCTTTCCTCTGGCCGACCACATGAACTCCTCAAGCCACGCCATGGTGCAAACTCTGGTAAACTCTGTGAATGGAGCAGTGCCCCGGGCCTGCTGCGTCCCCACCTCTCTAAGCCCCATCGCCCTGCTCTACCTGGACCCGCAAGACCGAGTGGTGTTGAAGAATTACCAAGACATGGTGGTGGAGGGCTGCGGCTGCCGGTAATGGGCCGTAGAACTCACCCAGAGAAAGCCAGACGTGGACAGAGGAGCATCAAGGGAACGGGAGAAAGACAGAAGCATGAAGGCAGATGGTGGGAAGACGAGACTGTAGAGGCCAGCTAACTGCTAACAGACATGGAGATTGATAGAGACAAATGTAGGAGCATGAGAGATGAGCGGAGAGGAGGGAGATAAGGGAATGCAAATAGCAGCTAAATCATCTTTATCAGGAGCAAGAAAAAGGGTCAGAAGCAGGAAGAGAAAGAATAAGAGTGAGAGAAACAGACACAATCTGCCTCACAAAAAGATAAATGATTAGACAATATAGCAGAGGAGGAAACAGAAGCAGAAATATGGTCAACACAGGGAAAGTGCCAGGAATTACTTTTCCCTTTTTCCCCATTTAGCGATGATATACCATCAACTGACAGGCTGCTTGTGCTCTCATGAGAAACCAGCTTTTTAACATCAGATCGCAGCTATTCTATATTGCAGTGTTTACCACTCATCTCACTCTCACACGATTGTCTGACAGGCACATGTGTTTAGTTGATGTAGAGGGCAACTAACACGGTAAACAGTCACAGTAGGCAGTCGGGGACTTACTTCAATCTAAGCTCTGGAGAAAAACTCTCCGACGGACTTCCTGATGATCAGCAGCATTAGCAATATGACGATGGCACCAGCACGGCATCTAAACTTTGTGTGACAGTGTTGTTTCTGCAGTATTCGAATCAAGAAGTGGGGCGCATCTGTTTTTATGAACGTTAATTTAAAGACAGTCACTTAGACGCACCTCTACATCACAAGCTATTTAAAACCACAACAATAATGCTGAGGAACTATTATGCTATTATTTGAATGTACTACTATCACTATTATTTAAAAAAGAGACTTTTTTTTGTACATTCCTTTTGCAGACGTGAAGAAAATCCAAGTGATTGGTCATCTTGTGATTATGCATAATTCCACTGAATGGCAATTCTAACTTAAAGAGACACATTATGTATTTAAATAGCAGCAATATGGTGTATTTAATCTTGAGAATATTTAAGATACCTGCACTAAACGCAGCATACAGCAAACTGAAAGCCTGCCGTCCACATGAAGTAAGTTATGGTAGCTTTACATCCGTACAAATGTTCAATGTATTGAATTAACAGTCTGTGTTACTTAAACTTCCCGCATTATCATTGCACACATGTTGGTGTCCAACACATGATAGCAGGCATACATGGTGTCGCCTTTAAAAGCTCAACTAACAAGTCAATTGAAAGCTCTGTGTATTGTAGCTACTGAAGTGTGTAACAACAGGTGTCTTTGCTAGTTGTGTCTGCATGTGTCAAGAATAAAAAAGAGGAAGACTGATGTTATAAACTGGGACTTTAGTGCCTTTCAAACAGGGGCTTTAAACGTGTTCTCTGCTGAGCTTAGTAACTGTTTTTCAGTGTTGCATTTTTCTCTCTAAATGGAAACATTTAAGCAACAGCTTGTAAAATGTTTGACAATATACCTCTAATAAACAAAGCAAACAGCACAACTGTCACGTGACTTTTCATTTGCATGCACATTTTTTTTCTTTTTTCAAGTTTCTTTTGTTTCCCTGAGCCAAAAAATAAAGTCTATAGTGGAGTTATAGCCATGTTCAGGATGACAAAAGATCAGCCAGCAGTCCCGCAGAGAGTGCATTGCGTATGTGATACCGCTGCTACAGAAGCAGCTATAAATTTGCACATCAGAACAGCTGTGAGGTTGAAATGTGAGGGGAAAGGTCTCATCTCCACTACATCCTTACTGCCAAAAACTGGTGAAATAGTGTATCACTTTACACCACCACCTGCATGACAAGTACAAACATGTTTCTGATCGAGAGAGAGAAGACAAAAGGAAGATGAAGGGCAGCAAAAGTTTGCACACTCGGCTGTTTGTCATTTCTCAATCCTGGGACGTCGGACCGGTGCAACGGTGTCCTTGTCCTCCACATTCCTGCATGTTTAAGACAGCGACCCTGCCTTGTCTGCCACCACCAGATGGACCAGCTCACTGCAGCTCACAGGTGAGAGAAGAACACAACCTGTCAGGGGAAATAGCAGAGTGTGATCTGATTTCACACCAAATGCACAAGTGTGAAGTTTGCGTGAGGCAGACAGCAGAAAGAGGAGATGTGCGTGACTCATTAACATACCACGAGGATGCTGAAGTAAATGTGATGCTACATCGGAATATCAGAATTACAAATCCCAGAAGGATCTGAGACATCCCAGGAATTTATCTCTCTTGTCATTAGATTATCATAACTTGCCACAAACGGAGAAATGCACATATTTAATTATTCTGAGCTAAAGTTCAGGAGCAGGATCACACCCTCCCTGTCCTTTCATGTGTTTATTTCAGTCTCACTGCCCTCCACACCTGTCTGTTCTCATTTCATGTGCCCCACCCCCCTCCCCTTCTTGTAATGTCTCTCTCCTCTCTCTCCATGTGGGTCTGCCAGCCTGGGAGCTGCTGCTGATTCCCTATGAAGACTTCCCCACATGGTGGCCATTACTTCGTCTTCATCAAATCGCATTCCTATGTTCAAGTGTATCACATTGACATATACTAATCATTAAAATAAAACAGCTTGTGGGTGTGTGTGTGTGGGGGGGTTAGAGCATTTCATCTCATGGGCTGTAACACATTGTGGTTGAGCGATAACCTCTGGCCTTTTTTCCTCCATGACCCCCTACTCACTCTTTCACCTACAATCCATCCCTTACTCCCCCCCCCAGACCCATCTCTCTCTCTTATCATTCAGCATCCCCTTTGCAAATCTCAGGGTCTTCAACCTCACATTTATCTGGGTCTATTTGTCAATCACCTGCCCATCCTTTGAGTTATGGCTCCCAAATCTTCACTTTATTTAGCCTGACCCATCCACTCTTTCTTTTACCAGCTGCTAGATTAGAAACAGGTGTTAAACTGTCCGTTTGTCCCTTATGGTGAACTGAGTGGACATTCATGTTATTCTTACTATTCTAAATGAATGTAAAATTAATATGTTGTCATTACTTAACAGGAATAATGGCCAGCAGGTTGTAAGTAACCAGATTATTCCTTTAACGTCCTCCATCCTGAGTCTGCTGGTTATTTAAGTCTGCAGTTATTAAAAACTCATGTTTGGCAGCCAAACTTAGTTCAAACCTAAAGAAGTTTATTTCAAATTCTAATGTATTTCAACATTAACATACTTAAAGTGCACTATAATTTGCCTATAGTACTGGACATATACCACCTCAGTGGCCTTGTGGTTAGAGTGTCCGCCCTGAGATTGGGAGGTTGGGGTTCAATCCCCAGCTGGGTAATAACAACATTAATAACAACACATAACAAAGACTATAAAAATAGTACCGAATGCCTCCCTACTTGACACTCAGCAACTAGGGTTGGACTGCAACTTCCCGCTACAGAAACAGGAGATATGCTCTTGGCCTATGACTTTTATGGCTCATAAAGGCTACCTACTTTACTTACTTGTATAGTAGTTGTATAGTATACAGTAGTTGCTGTATAAACAGGATTAAGTTTAATCCTAACCATAATCATAACCACCTGTAACGCTTTATATGTAGTTAACTGGTTAACTTAGTTTCTGGAGTAGAGCCACGCCTCAACCACGTCCCTAATTATCTGTCAAGCCTACTTATCCCTGGTCAGCCCCTTCCTGCTCTGTTTGTCTCAGATTTCTCAACCCACCCCCCCTTACCCTTGTCTCCTGCCTTTCTCATCCTTACCCAACCATCCCTTCATCCCCTCGTCCCTATCCTAATCCTCCTAAGCTCATCCTTACTACTCAATCCAGTGTATATCTCCCCTTCATCTCATTCTAGGTTCTGTAGGGGCTAAGAGTCCAGCTCGGGCGGTGCACAGCTGAGACGGAACCCCCACACTGAGTCTCCTCCTGCCCGACCACCAAACCACCCTCCCAGACCAGATATCATCCCTCACCTTAATTTAATAAACACCTTTTC
>JAPXVT010000027.1:21461482-21474041 GCA_029823135.1 Acanthurus reversus
AACAAGAAAGGGCCAAAATCTAAATAAAGTTTTTTTTTTAAAAAATCCAATGGCCACTATCTGTGGCTAGTGATTTTTTTTTGTTATTAATAATGCAGCTGATTGTTTTTCAATATTTTTTTAACCTAGAATGTCACAGAATCTTGAAAATCTCCATTAGTATTTACATCTGTTAAAATCTTTTGGTTATTGGTGTAGTCCAACAAAGCTTTTTAATTTATCTAATCTATTCTCACATTTGAGAAGCTAAAAAGAAAGAGAGGTTTTCCTTTTTGCTGGAAAAATTTCTTAAACAAATACTCAATAATCAAATTAATGGGACCAGAGTGGGTGGAGGTGGAGGTGTCAGCTTTGATTATAAACAACCGTGATGACATTTCTTACAATTTTATGATGTTTTATAGACTACCATCGAATGCCTGAAAAAAAACCTGAATGTGAGATTTATCAAACATTTCAACACTAATATACAGCATGAAAAATAAAACTGTCTGAACATGTAACTAAATCTTTAAATCCAGATGTCTTGACATGCTGTTGAAAATAATACAAATATTTGACAGGAAGAAAAAAAACCCCAGATGGCTCAGTCACTACTTTTTCTTGCTAACATTTTGTCTTTAGGACTTTTTACTTAGTATTATAATACCAATGGTTATAGGTGTTATAATAGATTGTAGTGTTGCAAATGTGTCTCAGTATTACCTTTCCCATGGAAGTAGTCTCTGTAGTACTTGGCCCCCAGGTCTACATGCTCTATGCTGTACTGTTTCAGTATGTCCAGTCTCGTGACTTGCTGTTCAATAGGCACCTCCAGCACCGAGATGCTGGCGTTACTCCTCCTCAGCCACCCTCTCGTACCGTCTCTTTCTCCGTCTCCT
Source organism: Acanthurus reversus (assembly GCA_029823135.1). Lineage (NCBI taxonomy): Eukaryota > Metazoa > Chordata > Actinopteri > Acanthuriformes > Acanthuridae > Acanthurus > Acanthurus reversus. The sequence goes on from JAPXVT010000027.1 coordinate 21,462,364, forward strand.
GCTCGCTCTGCTGATGAGCTGAGGAAGCTAATGTTGCGCTCACCGTGGCCCCCGGTCTCATTGAGGAAGTGGGGGCAGCAAAGGAGCAGCTGGCTCGAGTTGTTGGCTCCAGGAGGCCCGTCCAGGGGGTCCACGCCCAGGGAGGGAGTTGTGGAACCGGGCTCGAGGCTCAGGGTAAGATCCTCAATGCTGGAGTAAACTGGATCGTTCCCGCTGGGAGCTAAGGACCTGGGAACAGACAGGGACACTGAAGCAGCTGATGCCCCTGTGGCAGTGTTCCTCCTCTGGGCAGCGTAGCCCCGCTGAGCAGCCGCCTCGTGGAGGTCAAACAGGATGCTCTGAGCATCAAAGTGGACAAAGCTCTTGGGACACACCCACGGTTTATAGGAGGCATCTCCTGAACCCCTTCCTCCACTGTCTTCACTAGTCTCTCCTTTCCCTCCATCCAGCTCGCCTCTACTGGAGCTCCTAAGTTTCCTAAACAAGGAGGAGGTGCCCAATGACGACTCTGTCCCTCCACTTTTCTTCCTCACCCTCTCAGTTCCGTCTTTCCTTCCTGTCCCTCTATCGTCCCCACCTGAGGGACCAGGTGAGGGAGCAGTGGGGAGGGGCGCGCCTGGTGGTGAGTCTGGAGCTCGCAACAGCTCCCCGAGGCGTATGGGTGCAGAGCTGCGCTGGTCAGGCCTCTCCTGGTGGAACTGGCTGAGCATGTCAAAGAAGCTCTGCTCAGGAATGCCCTGGATGTCGATTGAGGAAGTGCTGCCGTACTCTCTGAACAGGTTGCCCATTCCGCCACCTCCACGAACCTCCACCTTGGAGCAGAAAGGGGGAAGAATCTTCAGGTTGAGATGACAAATCAGTGGATACAAAACAGCACTTATTTCAATTTAAATATTGGGAATTTCCACAAAGTTGCATATGTTTACTGGCCACATTTAATCTTCTGGGTTTTATACTGTAAACAGAAAATGCTACAGAACTAAAAAGCAACAAACTTTTTTTTTTTTAAAGGTTTGACAGTGACTGAGGACTCACCTCATTTTCGTCCTGTTCACTCAGGGTCACCTCGCTGTTCGAGCGCTGTCTCAGTGGAGGAAACACTCTTAGGCTCAAAGGTGAACCTCTCTCACCGCCAAACCCTCCTCCTCTGAACTCCACATCCTTGGACCTCCGTCGTGGTAACCTGGCAACTCCTCCCCGCACCAATCCCATGTCAGATGACAAAACTGATGAGGAAATTGAAGTGGAGCAGTCATCTCCATGGCGACTGCTGCCAATTTGCCCATTTTCAAGCAGCGACTCTTTAGACTGCGCTCGGCGTGGGGGCCATTCTGCAATCCGTGCCCGAACACCCATTTTAGGCACGGACACGCGTGGTTGGACGGCCGGGTCTGTGAGGCCAGGAGCCGGGTGGCCATTTGGGATGTGGCGAAACGGAGTGTGCTGGGGGAACCCTCCTCCTCCCCCTCCTCCTCCACCACCTCCATCCAGGAGGTCGGAGGAGGTGCAAGTGACCCCTCTGTCTCTGTAGCTGTTCATGGCACCCCAGGAGAGCTCAGGGCAGGAAGGCAGGGGGCTGGCATCCCATGTCAGGAGGGGTGCTGGGAAAGTGGGAAGGGAGGCGCCCCACACACACTCTGCTGACGGTGCTACGGCCTCCAGCTCCCAAAAACATTGCTTTTAACTGGCAGGGCGGGATGACTTCACTGGTCCATTGGGGACCAGCTTGAGTCAGGTCCAATCCTCTTCTTTTTGGTTTTGTTTTCAGTCTATGCAGATCTGAGAAAAGGACAAAAATAAGAGGAAAAAAAAAAACAATTCTAATAAATCAGTTTCAGACAATCGGCACAAAACATGCAAAACCAAAACAAATTAGAGATAAGACATTTGGAACATTTTTTACACCCCAGAGCTAGTGTGACCCAAATTTTTTCTACAGGCGCAAAGAAAAACTGAGCGCTGAATTCAGAAAAGAGCGACTCACTCAACTGTACAACAATGTAAGACTGATAAGACAGAGAGAGAGCGAGAGAGGGAAATAAGGTGAGGGACAGAGGATTTCTCATGATGAAGCTAATCTTCAGGAGGCTGACAAGGGATATTATTATCTCACACTGTGTGCGCTCAAGTGCATGCGCGTGCACATGCAGACACTCATATAGCCACAGGACATAAAGGCTGCGGCCGCTCTGCTGCAGATTAAAACCACTGAAACACTTCAGCTAATATCACTGGACTAGAAAGTAATACAGATTCCAAACAGAGGGAATGCAGAGTACACAGATAATTTAAACACTTCACCACTGAAGCATTTTCACCACTCATTTCCGTCTCTCATTTCAAAGAGACCCAGTGTTGATAAAGCTTATATGCGTGTAGGAGTCTGCTCATGACTGATTTTTTTCATCCTCCGGGCACTGATCTCCACATGGCTGAGACACATACACACTTCTCTATAGTACTCTGAGTGAGGCGTAACCACAAACAACTACAACTTAAAGGCAGGGAGGTGACAGAGATTTCAGGAGAGACAAAAGGGCACAATGTGACCCAAGAGTTGGAGAGGTGAAGCAGGGTAAATCCAGAAATAGACAGAGTAAAGAAAGAGCAAAGAGGAGAGGAGTACATTGCTCAGTGAACCACAGCGGTGTGCTTTAATATGACTGTCACACTGCATCAAGTCTTAAAAATCCACCACGTAAGGACTCTCGTTTCCTCCGAAGCATCTTGCATTTCTCTTCAAGTATAATGTTTTGTCTTGGGTTTTTCTTACAGGCATCTTACACTATTATTGTATGTGTACGGGAGTACTGTCAGAGCTAGGGCTGTCACATTGTCGTAATAGTGTGGCAGTCATTGGAAGGTTCTCGGGCAGACTACATCATTGTGACTTTATGTCATCATCATTTCGGACAAAATGTCCCAGTCATTTTCATATTTTTTCGGCTGAATGTTAATGTGGGTTTTCAGAGTGACTGGCTGGGAATTTATAATCAAGAATGTTACAATGTGGTTATGACTCAACTGTATTACCATAACGAACAAGGAACGACAATGTGCTGGTTGTGAGGTCTTAGCAGACTATCTTCTCTTTCATAATCTATGAAAGATTCATACGACTTGTTCATTTGCGTTTAAAAAAACAACACACTTGTATATTCTACCACAAATGTGCTACTTTTCTGTTCTCCTGTATTTCCCTTTCCATCGTCAGTTTTCTGTTGGACTCCACAAACCACCAGTCATTCAAATATCAACACCAGATCTCCTCAGAGGGCAAATGTACATCAGCTTTTAAAATGTGCTTTTGTTAGGCTCTAGTCTTATCATGATCTCATGATTTCCCTTTTTATACCTGCATGACAGATCTATGAAACCTTCCTGTTATTGAGGCTGTTTATCTGCACTAAAACGTGATTTAACCAAACATTTCATCACACATCAGTATATTCAGCTTATTTTTCAAATATTATACCTTTAAAACTAGAACCAGACATCAAGGGAGGCTCAGCCTCTTGACATATTAAATTTTACAGTTAATGTATGTTTTTGTTTTTGTTTTTTTGCAGCCTAACAGTTTTGTTGTTGTTGTTGTTTTTTTTGCCTCTAAAAATCTTGACCTCAAAGAGCAAGGGGAAACAACCAAACATATTGTACTATAGTACAAAGTAGGAACAGACAAAAAACTTTGCAAAGCCGCCGCAGTGAAGAAGCTTCTCTAGGCCACCTTTGTTTTTTGTTTCTTTCACAATAAACAAATAATGTTGGCACAAGTACATAATAATTACTATTAGTAAATAAGAGCATGTAGCTTCATCTTATCAGCTCTATTTATAAATGACAATGACAAATAAAGCATATGAGGAATATAAATTCAACATAACTGACTGACACTTTATTGGCACTGATATCCCATATGATCACATTTTAAGCACTTTCAGATATACAGCTGTTACACATGGAACCACTGGGTGTAGAAATTGAGTCTACTCTTGTCTAAAAGGAGGAGATAAATATTCAACTCTGTAAGTTTAACAGCCTGCAGAAAACATACATTAGGAACGAACTTGTTGCAAGAACAAATCTTTGCTTGTCTCTCTCCAGCTGCCTCAGTTTTTATGAATTCTACAAATGTCGTCTCCTGGGGTGACTATCTCGTTATGAAGTCCTATTTGCATAATGTCGAGCTTTTCATTGTGTCAAGGCAGCTCAGAGTGTTTTTGTGTGTGTTTTATGATACACAACGCCTTTTATGAGTCCATGCTGAATTCATTTTTGGCCCTAGGACTGCATTACTCATTCACTCATACACGCACATGGGCATCATCAACAGAACTCATTCACAGCAAACAAACTCCCCCTATAGACGCACAGCCCAGCAAATGTATCATGTCTTTGTCTAAGGAGAACCACAGGCACTTCCGGACCAAAGGCCCTCGCTCTGATCCTGCTTTTTGACAGTCCATCTCCTCATCCGGAGGGTTGTCCTGTGATCCACTATCAGGCCCAATCCCAGATTATCTGTCCCCAGCTGCAGGAGCTGCAGAATGGCTTCATTATGTGTCTGAGGTGCCTGGTGAGAGAGAGGCGATGGAGAGAGTGCGGTCTGATCTTTACCAGTAACGTCTGTCAGAGTCTCTGCAGCTTGACAAAGCTTATAGACACCTAAAGAACGACAGATACAAACGGCTAATCTGGATTTGCAGGAGTTTTCAATGTGAGATGATTTACCTTTGGGGACGGTGGTTTAATAGCTACATCAAAACCATAAGACCAAGAGTTAACCACACATCAGGTCTGTGCGGCTTTTAGGCACAGAGGTGCTTTGAGCTAAATGCCAACTGCTAACATGCTCACGATGACAATGCTAACATGCTGATGTTTAGAATGAAAATACATCATCATGTTCACCACCTTTCTTTGTTTTGAGTGTTGGCATGCTAATATTTGATAGCACAAAGTAAAAGTACGGCTGAGGCTGATTGGTATGTTATTACTTACGCAGGTTTTTGGTCAAAAAGGCCAATGAAACAGGGGTACAGCTATACTTAAACTGTACAGAAGAGGAGAAGAGTCAAATAAAAAATGTATGTAACTGCAAATTATACAGTGATCTACAGTGTGGGGGAGAGAGCAAGGAGCTATAAAATGTGATCAAGGGAAAAAATACACTCAAAAAAAAAAAAAAAAGACTCCCCATCAAATACAGTAAGAATTGAGCAGACACATGCAGCTTTGGCACAGACATCAGAAGATAAAGCTGCAGACATTTAATAACTATTAATTACTCACATATAATCATTAGTTAGCTCTGGGATACACCTCTCCTGTTTTTACCCTCCCAGTCTCTCCCATTCATGCTCCTTCCCTCCACACCCCCTCCAACCTGCTCTGCATAATGCAGCCTTGGCTCACACACCACAAACACACACCGAGGCTGGTAATTACACTGGTTAGATGGTAGTAATGACAGCGTTAGCAGAGGAGTGCAGCTTCTAGAGGAATGAGTGTACTCTGTGTGGAGGAGGTGCCGCTGATGAAGCTGCTTGCTGGTATGTCATAACTGCGCGGCGCTGACCAGAGATTAGGATGGAGCGCAACTGAGAGCTTTCCACAAATGTAAAAGGATCAGAGATGAGGAGAGATAGACTGTGTTTTGTTTTGGCAACGTCTGAGACAGAAACATACGTCTAATTACATGTAAGATTGCAGGCGCGATATGAAAGAGCAAGCACAGGTCAAATGATAAAATTCATGTACAAAGGCTTCTAAAAAAAAATCTACAAAAACCGTCTCAGTGATGAAAGAAAATGTAAACATTAACTTTTGACACTGTGTCACCACAGCCCAGGTTTTTTAAAAAATCCCCTGAGAAAATAGCTAACCCTCCAGACATAAAACATCAGCAGCAGTTACTCAAAGTGTTTAAATTAAGCAAACGATGCGAGCTAGATTATGAGCCTGGTGAGAAACAGATGGTGGTACATATGACTGGCAGATGGCAGACAGGAGCAGGACCAGAGCACGACACTGTAATACAACACGACAATACAGTGCTGGCAGTGACAGTCCGTCCGGCATTCATGCCACAGTGGCTTCCGAAGGAGCTAACAGACCAGGAGGTGCCTTCAGATCCGCGTTGACCCTGAACTCAACCCGAACCACCTCTTTGCATTTAGAGGGGAAAAGTAGCTAAAGCTACAGGCAGCAGAAGTGATAAATCTAAAAACCAAGAGAGAGATGACTTAACTGAAGACGTGTAATGATTAAACTAACCTCAGGCCATGTGAGAGAGTTTAAAGGGTGTGTGCTATTTACAAACAGAGGCTTGTTTTTATTTAAGCAGCCAAAGAAAATAAAAGCTGAGCTGTTGCGTTGGGATTTAAGCCTGGGCTTGGGACTTGACCTGATTTACTTGTGGTTTTACTTTTACTTTACTCTAAAAAAAAACCAAACAAAAAAAGTAAAAACATTCAAGTATTAATACATGTACTAAGCTTTGACCCAGCAAAAATCCCCAAATACAAATTAAATACAAGACAGAGTTTGGCCTTACCAGAGATGGTTAATAGTGGAAAGCAAGACGTCTCATTGACTGTTCATTTCCTGAATCAGTGTCACATGTTTTTTTTGCCACAGCCCCGCCCCTTTAGGAGACGAGACGCAGTCTCTACTCAATTCATTCTTACAGGAGAAATGAACGTGATCACAGATTATGTCCAATTCTTTCGCCTGATCATCACCCAGATACAGACTGGACTCATTTTTCACAAGACACATTATCTTACGAACACTCTGGCCTTTTTTAGAAACACAAATCAGGAGAAAATTAACTTTGTTCAAGGCCTGTCTCTGTCTCAGCAACACATTCTCGTGAGATTTGGGAACTGGTGCTTCCTGCCTTGCTTCACAACTGACAAACGGACATTTAAATGGTGTTATGAAACCATGAATTATAAGTTAAAACTTACATCAAACAAATATCATGCAACTCCAAATCTATCTGCTTTAATCCATTCAAAAGACGTTATACTACTTCCAGACGAGGCAAAGTTATGGTGGTTCCTAACTGACTCAACAGGAGACATGACTCCGCCCACTTAGGAGACGGGAAGTGTATATAACATTTCACACCACTGACAAAGCCAAGAGTGGGAGATCTTGTGTTAATAACTGACTATCTTTGGCATTAGCCAAGCAAACAAAATAGTCTTTATAAAACCTAAAAGGAAAAAATCAGATGTTGTTTATTTTTCCGAGTCCATCCCTCATCTCTTATAGTTTAGTCATGGCACAACAGGATGTTCTCACAACCATGACGGTCAAGTAAAAGGCATGCAATGATCAATAACCCTAGCCCTAGCCTAGCCTTGCAATTTGCTTATGAAACATGCGATTCGATGTGGAAAAACCATCACTGACAAAAAAAAAATAAAAAAAGTAGTGGGTGTATGTTCGGAGTTTAAAATTAAAAGACATCCGTCGACAGCTGAAAGGTCAGTGCTTCTAAAAGGAAGTGGTAGAGGTGAAGCGTCTAGAGCTGTGAGTAAAGTTCAGCGGATGTTTCATTGTGCTGTGAAGTGGAGCAGCGTGATGAGAGGTTACAGGATGACTGCCGGTGTCTGTCTGCGTTTTCCGGATGTGACTGTCGAGGCAGCCTGTTTTCCCCTTCGACAATAACAGAACAGATAAACAGATTTGCTGTTGTGCTGGCCAAATGGAGCCACATTGCCCTGCTTCTGATCAGACACCTCAAATGAACTCAGTTACAAGAAGACAGTATTTTCACCAAACCTAAAGCACTAACAGCTGAAGCACAAGAGGTCATCAATGATGATAAATATCAAAATTCATAAAGTGCAATGGCACCTGCATGCAATACAGAAAGTCTGACACTTTACTCTGTGATGAAAACTACTTCCTCTATCAGCAACTCCACAGGAAACACTGAAAACAAAGTGGACATATCAGAACATTGGGCTGGAAGGAAATAAACAGTCAACACTTCTGACTCTGGTCTATATTGAGCTTGTAGGTCTGGCGACATCTCTCCCTCTCAGACTGAGATTTACTAAGATACAGCTTTCCCCCTGTCGCCCTGCTTTCCTTTCCACTCACTTTCCTCCCCAGTCTCTTCCTTAAGTCTCCCCTGACCCCGCTGTCATTGTCTCCACCGATTTCCGTCTACGTTGTTATGCTGAATCCCGCTGATGTCGCCAGTGTCACTTCCATCTGCCTGTCTGTCCGTCAGGCTGCTGTCCCATGACACGGAGACAGCTCGTGTAGAGGAGGAGGATGAGGAGGAGCAGGAAGGCCAGAGGTTGTGGTAGCAAGGGTTCGACGTATTTAGGAAGAACACTCAAGACACATTCATTCAGACATCCACGTAACAAGTCGAATGATTAGCATCCAGTTGGAGGATAAAGAACTGCAGCCCATATCATCATTATTACTGGTGGATGAATGTTTTAAAAAAAACAAGGCGGAGTTGAAGAGATGGAGGTGGAGAGGAGACAGGAAGGAGGCTGAGGTGAGTAAGCAGAAGTTGAGTTTAGGCCAGTAGTTACTGGAGGGGATTCAACATCCTGCTCAAGGACTTTTCAACAGGGTAAAGATGTGCTGGCAGGGGTTCATGAATCTCTGACTTTTGGTTCAACGACAGCCTTTAAAAAATAAAGCTACTGAAATGAAAGCATTTGTACTATAACATGAACACATCTTATTTGTTTCTATGTGTAGTTTCATGGTAACATGTCCTATCTTTTCAGATTTTTGACACTGGATAAAGTCAGCTTGGGCTGCAAGATTACGTAATGAGCACTGATTTCTATTGTTTTATAACCTAATTATCAATCAGTCAAGCAAATAATAGGTGAGTTATAGTCCAAGCAACATCTGTTTTCTGGAAAATACTTTGGGACACGTGTTAATGATACAACAACAGAGCAGATATGTGTGGTTTTGGCCAATCCAGCTACTTAAATATCTGACGAACCAAGACGCATCGTCCAACTGATGCAAAGGTCAAATGTGCTATAGCTTAAAATGATTTGCAAAGTACCACTAGAGACGCTAATAGGGTTTCTGTCATGATATAGATGGCATCAAATCTTGGATACTCTTTGATTAGTTCCATGACCGTCCCTTACCATTGGTAATAACTTATAAAAATTGTGATATGTAAATAAAGTGTTTCTTTAATTTACAATCTCTAGTTCTTCAGCTTTTGTGACTGAAATCTTTGTTGACACTGTAGTTAAAGACAGCTTCATTAGCACAGACAGATTGTAATTTATTATGTTCATATTTTCTTTTTCTTTTTTGGGATAAATCTGGTGCACCCATCTTTTTGTCTGTTGCAAACAATCAATGCATGCGATGTATGTGCACACTGTCCTTTATAAGTTAAATAAATCTAAGTCAGACAGTTCAGACGCAGGTGAAAGTGCTTCCTGAAAACAAAAAATAACAGTTTTGTAAATCACAAGAGGCTCCTGACAGCAACAAGCTCAAGCTAAAAACCAGAAAGAACCTGAAGAACGTACTGCTGCGCTGTTACTTGACAAAAAGAATTAGTATGGCACACTGCAATGCATTGTGGGAGTCCTAATTAAGATGGATGCTTTGTTGCCGTAAGTGTAGTACAATAGGCACCCTGCTTTTCATTATCAGTGCGAAATGCAGATGAGGAGGTGCTCTATCTACAAAAAAGTGCAGACAGCTCATGCCTTTACTTCAGAAGAATCTCCAGGTCATCAAGTCAATTAACCTTTTATAAAGTCTTTGGACATGACTTTTCTTAAAAGCAAAAATTCTTCGAGGGAAGTGAGAAGTGTTGGAAATTAGATCGACACAGATTAAGACGAATCTTATCTAAGCACCGTTAAAAAATCGTTTTGTTACGAGATTAAATACTTAATTGAATACACAACATGTCATATCACTCTACACACACAAACAAATACAAACCAATACCAGACATAAAGAGATTCCACATTAACGACGACACACTAATACCATACGATTCACATTACAATCATTAGCGGAGAAGAAAATTCCTTCAAATATTTGGTTTTAAGTAACCTACACATAACCAAACCTCAGATTAAAACCAACAAATCGAACAAAGTTTTCAGCTTTATGACTTCACACACATGTACAACATCAGCTGTGCTAGTTTTACCTTGTTGGCCTTCAGCTGTGCAGTATGCAGGTGTTGCAGGTGCTGTGAGGGATGACGTCACAGTGCAGGAAGGTTCAGTTTTTACCTCTGCAAGAAAAAATGAGAAAATAACATCTTGTTAAACTGCAGTTGACGTCTGACACATGTTAAAGTTATGCTCTACAGCTAATGCTTGGTACAGATATTGAAAAGACTTGGAAGTTTTGCTTTACACATGTTAACAGTTTTGTATGATTAAAAAAAAAAACATAAGAACAAGAATTAATTATATCAGTGTGTTTGTTTTAGGTAATGCGCATACATTTGCCAAATTGTGAAGTAATGTTTTAAACCTTTTCTATCTCACATGTTTGTGTGGTCGTTATTATTAATTGTAGGTGCGCGTGTGTGTGTGTTTTTGCAGAGCAGCTGTCATTAGTTTCACGCTCATCAGCTCATCCATACAGACATGTCTATTGTTTGTGAGGGGTGTGAACAAAGACGCCCCGGGCCATCTATCTGTACCGCGTCTGTACCGTAAACACGTTCTGCACACGCATAGACTGGCTTGCATACAAACAGAATTTAAAAACCCCACATGCAGGTTTGCAAAAACTGATGTTTTAATATTAGTTCAAATACTGACCCAGAATTAACGTGATTAAAAAAATTCTGAACAACAAATGGAGTCGCTCCTTCCTCAGACCAAAAAAGTGATCTGGTTTTGTCTCCTGCTGCACCTTCACGCGCTATCTCTGCCTTCTAATTCCTCCTTGTGCACGGGCGAAAATACAAACGAACTGTGGATGCAAAGTGAAGGAGGCTGCACTTTCATTAGAGGTCGAGGGGCTTTCGTAGCAGAGGGGGGAGGGTCCTTCAAGTACAAGTGACACATAAAGAGAGGGGTGAAGTGGGGCCAGAGGCGGAGATCGGTGGGAATCAGCAGACACACTGTCCTGAGGGGGAGGCCCATTACTGTCTGAATAAATACAGTCCTAATCAATACTGATCAATCAGGGTCCACTTACCCTGCCATGGCAAGCATAATAACCCTGTCCTTGGCAGAGTGGGGGAGAGCCGGGGTGGACAGGGGTCAGTGCTTGCGCGAGTGTCTATTTCCTATCGCCAAGCGTCAGTTTTCAACGTCAGCAGCGTCAGCATGGATTTAAAGCTCAGGCTTCACTCCACTGCCCCGAAAATGAAATTAAACTGTGAGTGAAAACTTCCGAACCATGGCAGACTTAGCAGCACAGACCCAAGCCTCATCCTCAAAGTGATTATACGACAGCTTTTGTGTAAGTGCTGTGTAAAGAAAGTAAAAAAAACACACCTGAGATCACGTCGCATTAAGTGAAATCAAACAACACTCACAATAAAGCATACACTGACTCACACAAATATACATCTGGAGCAAACCAAAATTATTTCTGCATGTAAACTGAATTTGCAAAGGGCAGACAAAATGATAAAGACAAGGGCTTACTAAATATTTTGTATCCAGAAGATTTGATGTTTG
>JAPXVT010000027.1:21485334-21496484 GCA_029823135.1 Acanthurus reversus
TCCAGTTTATTTTAACTTGAGTCTTGAGTCATGTTCTCAGTTTTCGACGTCTTTCTTATCAGTAATAATAACATTGTATTCACTAAAGTCTGAGACCTACAGACCACAGAAACGTGGTTCAAAATATTGTATGGGTCAAGAAATGAGCAATCAAATGATCACACAAGTTTTAGGAAAACCTGCAGGTTAGTCAGACATATATGGAAAATGGTAAAATTATTCCCCAAATGGTCCATTGTAAACACTCATCACAGTTTGCAGACCAACTTCTCTTGTGCGCTTGTGTAATTGTGCACACACACTTTTCCTTAGTCCCTTTGAGCTTATTATGCTAACATCAGCAGTCACATGACATGCTAACATGTGCTAGTAATTGCTAAACACAAAGTACAGCTGATGTTGATGGGAATGTCATGTTCTTGCAGACTATAACTATGCAGTAGGATTAGTAGTTTAGGGGGACACATGAATACAGATATATTTTATAATGCTAGGTTTGGGTTACAAAGTAGGACTTTAAATTAGCATTTTGAGGTTCACATGGCACAGAAGAGTAAAACTATTTAAAATATTCTGTAATAAAACCATATGATGTTCAATGGGCTAAATATTACGTTTCGTTGGGGTGTGGGCCATCCTCTCTGTTAGAATTAACACATCAGCTTGACTCATTCTTTGGTCCAATCTTAGGCCAGACAGGAACATTCCTGATAAGACTTGTGTGTGTTTATTCACTAAAGGAAATGATATGCAGGAGAATACAACCTACTTCCTGGAAAATTGGGGGACAGAGTGCTATCATTTGCAAATAAATTGAGTCTAATGAGAACAGTTAAACATGTGTTTCCATCTCAAGCCCATGTAGTAATATCCCTCATACAATCAGGTGTGTCACAAAGTGGTGAAGTTCGCACATCCTTGCTTGTAAGTAGCCCCTTTTACACAGCACGCTCAAAGAGCCAATATTCAAGGTTCAAGAACATTTAGTCGTCATTTTATGAAACAGGCTTGTAGAATGAAAGGTGCCATTATTGGAAGTCATCGTTGTGCATCGAGGTTACAAAGGCAGAATGGACGTTCACTGTTTATTCACTGTTGTTCCACTTCTGGCAAGGGAGGTAACAACAGAGTCAAAACGAGGTCTGTGTAAAAAGCAAAGTTGGCACTCGGGGACAAGGGTGTAATGTTCTGACGACCTGAGAAGTGCCTGACCCACAAGCAGGAAATTTCAAAACAGCTAGCAGTTAGCAGCTAACTCATGGAGAAAGACATGCAAGTCTTGTCATGTTCCACACACCATGGGGGTCATCGTGCTGACATTCGGTTTAGTGCAAAAACACAAAAACTAAGGTGGCGTAAAGAGGGAAACTTGTTTCTGCTGTATTGTGCAATCTCAGAATAAAAAGAGCTGTTGACTGAGCCGTTCGAAGATGACTCTTTTATATCCAATCATGATATTATCACCTGCTATCAATGAACCTGTTCACCTGTGGAATGTTCCAAACAGGTGCATTTTGAGCATTGCACAACCTTCCCAGTCTTCTGTTGCCCCTGTCCCAACTTGTTTGGAAAAACGTGTTGGTGGCATCAAATTAAAAAGAAGCAAATATGTTAAAACAATCAATGATGTGTTCAGCTTAATATCTGTCTTTGCACTGTTCAAAAGCACCAAAGAACAGGTAAGGCTATACAAACACTACTGTAATAAAGAATGTAATACAGATACTTGGCTGACCGTTCACAGTGCATAAACATATTAAAGAGACACAATAAGAAAGCCAAGCTACAAGCTCTCAGCTCTACTCTTGGCCTTGGCCTCTACCCCTGTTGTGTGTGTGTGTTAGTGTGCGCGCGTGTGTGTGTGCTGCAATAACAACGGTCCTCGGGTGACTTACACTGTCACAGCTGTTGCAGCTCCCACAGGGACGTCTCAGGGGAGAACAGTGGGCTACTGCTGCTCCACACTGATTAACCTGAGGACGTGCACACGGACCATCGAGGAAAAAACACGACTGCACGCACGCTGACACAGAGGCTGAGGCAGGGCTGCATGTTTTTTCTTCACAGAAGATATTATGGTACAGCCTAAGTTTATCATTCATTAAATAATTTAGCAATACTCATCGCCACAGCAAGAGATAATTGTCTTGGGATTTTTAGTGTTTTTTAGTCCTGTATTTTATTTTTTAATCATTTATTGCCTACATAAATAATTTATTTGCTGTATGTAACTACTTTGGCTTAATTACTGTGCTACTGAAATGAACTTGAATCCGATTACCAGTAGCAATGTAAAACAAGCTTTATCTTCATTAAGTTGGCTGTGTTTTACCATATCTTTCGGTAGTTTATTCAATTCTTCTGTTATTTACCCAAACAAAGGTAGAAATTAAAATAGATGAATGCACTGATAAATTCTTACGGGCAAGACCAAGTAAAAAATTATTGTACCTTGTCACAACACAGCTGCAAAAGCAAGCCTGCATGCATACTGTCACTAACACGTGCTTTTATAATTTGTAATGGTGGATTCATGTTTGCTTACCTGTCAAGAAGCTGACAGCTCGGAAGACAGATTGTGAGAGCAATTCAACTACAGTGAATACATCTGACATATCCAATCTGCCGAGCACAATAGTGATTAGCTGGTGTTTCCCCTTCGTACCCAATAAGTGCAGCTTGAGAGAGCAGCAGCAGCAGCCAGACAACTGTGGCAGCAACAACAGATCTGTGCTCTTAACGCTGAGTACGAGAACTCAAATCAACCAGAAATATCTTGGCCCTTTATAAAACTGTACGCTATAATTTGATTGCACTCCGCGGCCAACAACAGTTCTTCCAAAAAAAAGAAAAAGAAAAAGAAAAAAGAAAGAAAAAAAGATCACTGATTAGGAATATGGAGTTGATAATCATTGGTCTATTACCGTAATCTCACACAAATCCCTTAAATACACTCAAAGAAATGAAAAGGAACCATAATAGGGCTCTAATACACTCATTTTAGTACCTGCAGGTAACAAATCACTTTCTATTCTGTAGTTAAGATAAAGATGCTGACATGGACAAAAGGCAGACGGGTTTGCAGCTGTTGTGTTGTACATATGACACTGTTCACCTTTACTCTGACTTGAGATTTCCAACACAGGTGCCTTTGAGTTAAATTTTTACATATTCATATATCTGGGCTATTTGCTAGAAATCACAATGTAATACCAAGTAGTACCATGTACTGAAACTTTGGTTATTATATTGTGTTAATTAACTCACCTTAAAGATGCTGGTAAGTGAAATTTACTTTTGGTAAGGCTAATTTTTTCCCCAATTTCCAGTCTTTATGCTAAGCTAATTAACTGCTATGTTGTAGTTTCATATTAAGAGCTGTAGCCTTATATTTAAAACAGACAGCAGTGTTGAAATCATCTCCTAATTCTATGTAGGAAAGCAAGGAAGTGAATTGCCCAAAATGTTTAACTATGCCCATAAACAGAGACAGCTTGTTCAAGGTGTCTTCATTATCCCAGAAGGGCAATTTGATGTACAGCCAGCAGAAACACATATAGACATACAAATACAACAATAAATACAACAAAGAAAATATAAATAAGTACAACACATTCGCAGGGAATTATTTAAAAGGTCAATGGCATGGAAAAAAGGGAGTTTTTACATCTGTTTGTCCCGCATCTGGCAGGATGTATGTGCAGCTACACAGAAGCGACATGAAGTCATTAAAGAGGAGGTGGCTTCAATCAGTCAAGATGTACTGATGTACTTGTAAATTTCATGAAGATCTTTCATGGTCACCCTTGCGATTTCCCCACCCACCGTCACAATGTCCTGCAAATGTTTTTTTGTTCTAGAGGAAGTGATCTGAACCAGCAATGTGAGGACTGATTCAATAAAACTGGCATCATGTGTCTGGTCTGATTTGTAGTCTTGTTAGCTCGTCCTTTAATCAGATTTAGAAAGCCATAAAGCTATACTAACTACAGGCAAAGTTCTTTCACATGTGCATTATGTGAAGACTAAAATTAAACACTGGTTCTCGACTCAGCTCAGTTTGCCTTGTTGAGTACATACATCTCACATATTTGTCAACATTACGTCCTTCATGGAGGAAGCGTGAGCAGGAGTGTGTGTGAGTCCGTGTGGTGGGTTACTTCAAGGTTCTTCCTGTAACCGAATCAGAGCAGTGACAGACTAATGAGGCTAAATGATGATGAGGCTTCAGGAAGAGAAGACCTCCAGCTGGGAGAGGAGAAGATGTCTCAAACAGCTGGATGAGAGCTGGGATTTTTTCTGCAGAAGCTTTACTTTTATGGAAACACTATTTCTGGCAGAGAAAGAACTGGTCTCATCACCTACAGTACCCACTGGGAGCAACAGTTCAAGCTGAGTAATAGATAATGTCTAAAAGGCAAGTAAGGATTAGCATGTGCTGTATTATTGATCCTCAGGAGGATATTCTCTCCTTGAAAGTGAGGTCAGGGGTCGGCGTAAACAGCTTCGACTCAGGTCCTTAAAGTGCGCTCATCGTTCTTTTTCTTCTCTGAGTTATATACTGACCTGCTGCAGTCCACTGACGTGAACAGATGTAGGCTCTCACTCAGCAGCCCCCTGATCGGACTGCCAGCCAAGCAACGGACTTAAGAGTCCATCTCACTTCTTCCAGTGACCGGATCAGGCAGGTTCAAGCACGGGGTAAGCCTCAATCAAAAAATTCCTAAAGCGCATTCCTGCATGCACTAAAAACAGATTATTTAATCAGCACAGGCAAAGAAATGAGCCAAAAGGGGTATTTAAGGCTAAGAACGAGATCTGGAAACATTCAAGAACTACTGAAGAAAAATAACAGACCGCTGCGGCCAATGTTTCCTGAGTTCAGACAAGAATAAACAGTGAGAACCTTTCACGCTGTGCTGATCTGTGAAGCTCTGCTCCTTTTTCACAGGTATCACAGCACAGAGTGGGCCACAGTGCCTGGCTCAATGACACTTAAGTCATGAACATGTGTATTGACTTTAGAATTGAAACAATTTGTCGATTGACTGAAAATCAGGGGTTCTCTGCCAGCTAAGGGATTAAAGGACCTTATCAGTCTGTTTTTGACTTCTCACCATTAGCAGAGATCGCCCCACCTTCAACAAATGTTTTTAAATATTGACCATGTGTATACTGTAGCAGATCTCTAAATGCATTTTTAAACCCCATTCGCTGCCATTCATGTTGAAACACGGTATAGATCACTAAAGGGCATGTGAAAGTTGACAGGTAGAGGTAAATCACCCTTCTGAAGAGAACGTCAATGTTTATTTGGTCAGAAATCTCTAGAAACAGCTTCTGAGTTCACTTGTTTTTCGTTGTGGGCACTCCCAATGGGCTTTGGAGATAGCCGCTAACAAAAATGTCAATAGCAGGTGTACACCTGGCTCAGTATTAAGCACCCTCCACACTAGGAACATTGCTGCATCCCATGAACCAAAACATATCTGGTCGACTCTGGTTGGACTGTATAACAAGAAGCAGTAACGACAAAGAAAGGTATGACTGAGAAACTGTTCAGCTGAACAACAACTTAAAAAACATGTCGCACTATGAATATGATGAGGATGTGGATGAAATTAGAAGTGCTTCATTTTCTGGCACGGCTGTGTGGAGCTGTTTCATTATGAGCCAGAATATACTAAGGAGGAAATGATTGTAAGACGATAGGACAGAGCGAGAGATAGATGGGAGCTGTTAAGATGATAGTTGCTGTGTCCGGAAAAGTAGCTCCTTAACAAGTGCTGCCTTCCTAGCGTGAATATTAGCTGGAAGAAGAAGTTTGACACAGACATTCTTTAGAACTTATGTCACACATTTTCAGGTACAATCCATAACTTTTATTGAATATGGACAAGATGTAAAAAACCACAACATCTCACAGATAAGGCTATTTTGGGATAAATGTGTGGTGTTTATGTAACCTATGTGGCTGATGTTTACAAAGGACAATAACATGTGATAACACCGGTATTGTTTTTTAAGCAGCTGACCATTAACCAAAATGAACCAGTCAGGGACTTTGCTGTATATCCTCTCCAGTCTCTCTCCCCTTACTTCCTGTTATTTCTCTACTGTCAACTCATTACTTAAAGCATAAAAAAAGAACATTTTTTTATTATTATTTGTACTTTTTTTTGGAAAAATTGCAACTATTTGGTGGCTCACCTTTCTCAGATGTGCAGATTTGCTGCTTTTTCTGTTATATTACTGTAAAGTGAATATCTTTGGGGCTTACATTTGTGGTTGAAGAAAACAAGCACCGTAAAAACGTCATTTCAGGATCTTATAAATGTCATTATTTTCTCCTGTGAGCAAACACAAATACAAGCATCGTTAAATTAAAAGTGATTTCATCAAGTTTTCTCATGGTCATGATCATGATCAATAAAGACATAATTTTGACATCGTAGTCCATAAAAAATTGTGCCAACTGTGACATGACAGCATATCCTGAAACCGCCTCCTTTAAAAAATAAGGGAGATGAGAGTAAACTGAGTGACATTTCCATCAGTTGCTGACTGATAAAAAGTGACACTGTTGTCCTCTTTTCTGCAGCCTCCTCTGCACGATGCATCCACAATAGCCAAAGAGCACAGGGTCAAGCAGTGTGTGTGTGTGTGTGTGTGTGTGTGTGTGTGTGTGGTTACAGTGCAGTCAAACAAAGAGAGCCTCTGACACAAATTCAGTCAGTCTTTTTCTCCCCCCCTCACTTCACTTTTTTTTTTTCACTAGGCCTCACACTGTTTGATTTTTTTCCCCTGAATGGTGCCATTGAAAGAAGAAGCAGTTAGAACCTTATTGTATGAAGACTTTGTGAGCTCCCAAAGGAACAAATGAGCTCTCACTGTTGCACATCATTTTTCCCATAGTCATGGTTTCTCCAGAATGGATGACCTACATGAACCAGGGGTCAGTTTGTACTTGCCTAAAAATCTCACAAACTTGAAAATCAAGATCGTAAAAACATGATTTATGATGAGTTTTAGATGCCTTTTGCCTTTTTTGGACTTTGAAACCTTCTACCGCAGCAGCCTCCGCCCAGTATTTGTGTAGCTAAATGCCCCAGATAGGCTCAGCTGGTGTAGAGAGAGTGTGGCAGGGTTGAGAGATAGTGGTCAGAGATAAAGATAATAGTACCCGCGGTCCCTCTGATGAAATGATGGACTCCTTTGGGATTTTCTATGCAGCTACTATTTACTCTGACTGGCTTTGTACCACAGTCAGCAGTTTGGCTGAGACAAAGTGTGGGAAAGGCTCAGCATATCGTGGGCGGAATACCGTAAGGTCAACTTAATCTCAGAACAAATAAAAGGGTTTAACCACTGGCAAATTAGGAGATTATTCTGTGCAATTTTCACCCCCATGAAATAAAGCGAGGTAAGAAAGAAAGCAGATTTATTGGCTTACTTTTTATTCGCCTCTTAATCACAATACCTGACACTGACTGACTGAGCTTGCTAAATAAGGGAAGTCAAATATACTGACCTAGATAATTCAGCTGAAGCTTCATATTCATCTCATACACTCTCAGGTTGAAAGTGTGGCTGCAAGGTGCACTTAGCCCAAGTTCACTGCTAGTCTAGCAAACACATAGAAAGATGGGACTGGATCTGCAGGCAGAAGAATCACTGCCAGAGGTTTCCCACAGGACAACACAGCCCAAGAGCAGAAAAGTACGAGACTGCACACAGGAAGAAAACATCTATCCGGGTGCCTCTGCATAAGGCGTCCACTTTCCTGCAGGACAACTAAAGTCCAAACATATTTCTCCGTATTTCTCCTTTTTCTGCTTCCCATCATGACACAAAATGATGCTGGGTTGCTAAATGTCCTGAGAGAAAATGCCGAGTTGTAGCATTTAAATTACTTTTATAACTTTTGTTCCTAAAAGACATGTTTTGTCACCGTCTGCATGATTGGGTAATTTATGTATACAAGTTTGAAATAAAGGATAAAAAAATAATACGTAACCGCAGGACTTAATAAGGGCAGAGTTTAAACACTGCTGGAACTCAACTACATGCGACGCAAGTAACTGAGTGAGCAAACAGCTGATTGCTTTGGGTTTTTTCAGTGAGGATGTTCTAACCAGCACCGTGCAACAGCAAACAGCCGCAAACAACTTGTCACTTGTTGGAAAAAAATCACTCACCTTGGTTCTACATGAGCGAAGTTTTGCGCACATGATCACATCCAGCTTATTTTGATTGGTGGAAATCAATGCTGATGACCTTTTCGTTTTCCGCCCACCGCCTGTCTCTTGTAGTCAGTCTGGACAATGTATCTTGCCCCATTCGCTAGAGGTCGCTGGCTTCGTGTCTAGTTAGGAAGCAGCGTAAGGCTTTGTTCAGCACGTCAATAAATGTCCTTCCATGTAAATGTCAAACAACTATAAACTAGCAAAAAGCTGAACTTCCAGCGAGCGGAACATCTTAAAGTTCAAATGTTTAAAAAAGGAAGCGAACACATTGATCAGAACAACAGAGCTCTGTTGTTCAGGGGAAATAATGACCATAAAGAAAAGCTGAAGTAAGGGTAAAGACTCAGCTAGGTGCAGTCAGTCAGCCCTTTAATGTGAGGAAAAGACTGATTTTCAAAGGTTAATGAGAAAAAGAGTAAACGTTTGCAGAAAAACTACTGTTATCGAGAAATCACGGCTTTTACATGTCATTCTCCTCACCCAACCTCTCTGTTTGTTGACATCTGGGCCCGGCCCAACGTGATCCTGACCAAGACCCCCTCAATCCACCACAGGGATTCTACACAGCAGCAGCAGAGGAGCAGAAGCAGGCTGAGAGCTGCTAGAGGAAATTAAAAACATTGCTACCACTCCCTTGTTCCTCCCTCTGCTCTTTAGAGAAGCCATATACAAGAACCTCCTGGTAAAGTCTGCGTACTAAGTTCCTTTTTTAATATTTATTACTGCACTCCCGGAATACAAAATTCAAAAGCAAAGAGCTGTCTCTGTGCCATCTTAGTGTCTGGCTGATGAGGAATCCACTGATGACTTTTAACTCTTTTTCTGTGAAAGACAAGGTAGAAATTAAAATGCAAACCATTTTTTCCAAAAGGTAAGACAATTGCAATTACAGAGAACCTAAATATAACAACCTGAGTCCCTTGTTTCTCTATAGGCTCTTCTGTGTTGGGTTGGTGGGAAATGTCGAGCATCAGCTTGCTTTCAGCCACAGAAAGACTTTCACACAAGGCAGAAAACAAGCAGGGTGAAGACGATATAGGCAAGAACACAGAAAAACAAGGGGGAGGAATGCATGGGGGAACCCCAAAAATATGATCCTCTATGTTTTAACAGGCACTGAGGCAAATTTTGAACGCCTCACTGAAATTTCTCACAGTCTGAATTTGGCAAGCTGAGCGCCTTAAAACTGCTGAATCTCAACATAACTGATCTAGAAGTCATGCTACACAGAAAACTGCACAGCCACAGTCGACCTCTTGCCATTGTAACATAAACTTATTTACTTAACATTTATTTTCTTTAAATGTTTTTTTTACATGAATTACATGTCTATCAGTGTTATTTTGTGGATTTTTCATTCAGCCTAACACTGCATTCATTTTTAGTGGTGTCTTATGGGAGAAGAGAGACATTTTGTTTTTTTGTTTTTTTTAGCTAACCATTCAGTTGATGTGGAAAATTGTGTTTGTTACAATCGATTAACTTTTTTTTTCAAAAATGTGGGTGGCAATTCAGAGACCTGGAGCCAGGCGAGGACAAAACTACAACAAGTAAAAGTCTGTACGGTCCAATCACTGAAAAAAGGGCAGACGTCCATTAACGTCACTCCCCGTCCTCCTAACATTTAAATCTGAAACATCTAAACTTAAATGCAAACTGTCACTTGTTCTATATTAATAATCATTCCTAATTTGTTTTTGAAAAACAAGTTTGTATTTAAGCTGCGTGACAGCACTTGGATTAACGGACTTGCAAAACAACAAGGTCCTGGGATTAACACCAATATGACTAAATTCTTAGTCACAGATCCACAGTTGTCACTCTTAAAATGAGAAATTAAACAGTAATTAATCAGCACCTGCCACTTTGAGATGTCTGAGAACTCTCAAAACTAATGTTTTTGTCCTGTGTAGGTGTTGTAACATTAAACCTGGCGTATATTTCAGCATTAAAGTGTTGCAGAGACGATCTGCTGGGGCTGACGTGCACCTACTCAAAAATATAAAAACACATTCAGGGTACTGAAACTATGGAGATACTGCATAGAGACCAGACCACAAGTAATGTAACTGAGCTTCTTTCTTTCTTTTTTGTACGGCCTTACTGAATTTTAAACCATCGCAGAAATGTCTGTGTGGTTTATTTTCCCCTCTTGGCACTGACATAGCTGTGAGAGAGTAACTGGTCCTAACAGACCTCAAAGGATTTTACAAAGGGGATTATACTGCTGTTTTTATCAATCAAAGAAAAAATGGTTTACTTTTTGGTTTGTATATGCGTCTTTGTCACTCATGTGGATCATTTTCATGTAAACACGGTTAAATAGTCCAAACCTACAACCTACAAACAAAGCCGCCGGTTGCTGGAACTCCTGGCGAAACAGGAAATACAACTTCATCGCAGCAGCACACACGGCACAGCCAGGATGACTTTGAGCAAACCAGGCAATCGAGTTTCACTGCGCCATGAGTCACTGCACACCCTGATGAACGTGAAATAACAATGTTTCTTTGGAAGTCTCGCCTACAGCATGTTGGACTACACACAACATACAATAACCTCCTGACTCAATACAAACAGAAACTGTAGGAGAGCTTTGTTTTTGTGCATGTCAGCTGATCTTTTTCGAGGTAGAATTCTGATAAAACGTTCTGATATAAGCGATTCAAAATGGCATATTTGTAATAAAAAAAACTGAGGAAACCAAATGGATTTTTGTTAAATTCATGCTCTAAATACGAATAAACGTACTTGTATGGATGCATTTAGAGTTCTGATACAGTGACAACTTTGTAGTCTCGCTTCATGTCCCGTCCACAGCACTTTCTGACCGGTTACATACACAATTAATAGCCCATCGACACTGAAATCTACTGTGCAAAAAGAACCTATGCACCGACTGCA
>JAPXVT010000027.1:21756313-21768884 GCA_029823135.1 Acanthurus reversus
TAGGGATGCACTAAACATAATGTGATTAGGTTAAAAAAGCAGAAAACAAAACAAAATAAATACTTATGATAAATACTTAAAAGTGCCCAACTAGTAAGTAAATCAATACATGCAGATACATTCTAATTACATCATAATGTCTTGGCAAGCACGAGCAACTTCAGTGACAATGTTATCTGATATTAATACTGAGCAATCAGTGAGAATCGCTATTGATTTACATGGTTATATCCTATGCCACTGTTGCCATAGCACCACATATGTGATGGGACATGAGAGGTCACCTACATGAGTCCACTCCCCGAGAGCTGCTCTCAATTACAGTCAAGATGAACTCTGTGTGTGTGTGTGTGTGTTTGCACGTGTGTGTGTGTTTAAGAGAGTAAAAGTGTAGTTTTCCCGTTCCTCCACTGGCCTCAGCCTGAAGTCAATAATAAGGCCTGGTTTTCTAAACACTCATCAGTCAACTGCAGTGCATTGTGGGATTTTAATTATTTTACAACTCTGGCATGTCAAAGGGCTAATTTCATCATCACTATTTCTCTGCCTGATAAGACGATCGGCAGAAGCGAGAAGAACAGAAAAACATAACCATGTTATCAGGCAGCACAGCGGGGAGGGTGTGTAACAGAGTCTGATTTGCTATCTAATGAGATTAGATGAGATGGCACAAGTAGAGAGAAAGATGGAGAAAGAGAGAGAGATAAGCACAAAGGGCAAAAACAGCAGCAACAACACTTAACAGAAAAGCAAATATGAGCAGCAGACCCATAGGGTTTGTGTCTGCAGGTAGCAAAAACACTTAAATCTCTTTCTCTGGCCTCTGGTGATTGTCCCCCACTGGCTGCTGCTAGCTGTGAAGTGCCTGCCCTTGACAGAAGCTAAGAAAACACTGCAAAAGAGAAAACGCCTCCTTTTGACTTGCTATTCCACAGCTCCTGTGCCCCCCAAATCAATACAGCAGACCTATGGAAAACAATAGATCAGCTTGAGAGTGTCTGTGTCCCTCTGTGGCTTATTCTCAGAGTATGTTCTGTTTTTGTTTTGCAGTGTTGATTCCACTGCAGGATGTCCAGATGAAATTATTCTCATCAGGATAAAAGCACTAAGTCTAAACATGTGTCTTAGACGAGCTGGTTCACATTCTAACGCCTCTAATATTGAATTTCACTTTCTCTCCGGCAGTGGTGGCAAATTTGCGGCCGCGGGCGCTCTGTCAATATAGCTGAAACAAAACAGCAGCAAATCTGCACTCAAAATGACCCTATAACTATGTAAGCTTAACGAAAATCTTAGAGAGAATGGAACTGCTGCTATTTAAAGGTAATTTTGGTTAGGAAACTGAACTGGCAAAGATCAAAGTAGCCTGTGTGAGGTTTTTGACAATGCAAGGGAGCAAAAAGACAGTTGGCAGTTTTAATGTCCCAAAACATTCAGCAACCCATCCAAAAACACAAAGAAGAAGACAGCTTCAAGCAATGCAAATTTTTCCAAGTATCAGCTCTTCAAATGTTTCATTGTGGAAAAAAAAAAAAAGGCATTCGTCAAGTATCTCAAGATGCAAAGATGCGCATAATGTTTTTTGTGACAAACAGTAAGCGTCAACATTAAAATAAAAACCAGTTTGTTTAGAGGAAATCTCTACAGGGCACCTTTAAATGTGATATCTCAGCAAGTGACTACATTGTTCAAAAAAGTAAAGGCAAGAAACATGAGCAGTCAGATGATCAGACTGTCAAACCTCCACATTTGCCACATGCAAGTTGCCCTTTAAGACAAGGAATAATTTTCTTTTTTGAAATGTGCCACTTCTCAAGACATGAATCAGAGGTGTAATATATTCTCTATACTGTTCTACCATTATCTCACATGTAGCAATTTATGTACTTTATGTATATTTATATACTATGGTCTATTTTGTTTGTTAGTGTTCATTAATTCATGATACAGGACAAAAACTAAGTAGCTCCAGTCAAACCGTCTGTTCACAAAACGATATGAATGCGCTGGCTCAGCCTACATCTGCATCTAGTCACCTTGATACAAAAATAAATTCTACAATAAAAAAAGAATAGCTCATTTCCAGTGCAGCCGTCTAATGTCCAGTTTTTTTGTCTAAATAACACTTTTTATTTTTTAAATCAGATTTTAATTTAAACAAAAGTTCATTGGTTAAGCCTGTGGTTTCTGGGCATCTCTTGTTACATCTCTTTTATGCATTTTTTTTAGGTAAACCTTACTAAAACTAATGCAGCCTCATACAGCAGACCAGTAAAAATATTACTTACATAGAGGCCATGATAATTATTTTAAAAACTATTTCAGAGACATTTAGATTCAACTTAATGGTACTTTATCAGGCTGTGGTTTGTAGTATTGTTTTATCACATTTGTTAGCCAGACAGCTGTTTCTACTATTTTGTCCACCTCATTAATAAGTGAGGGGACATAACACCATGCACATTTGTAGGCTATAGTTTGTACAATACAAAGCAGTTCAACTGCACCAGTAGCTTTGCGTACTCAGATTTTGCATGCAGTGAGGGATTACAACTAACATTCTACTCAACTACGGTTTTACGTCCAAACAAAAGTGTTTAAATAATCTGACTTAACTGTCAGCCTGTTTTTAATCTGTCTGGCCACTTGTGTTTCCCCCCCCTGGAGGTCTTTGTTGCGTAATGTTGTTTGTCGTGCTTTTGATTTTAGCAATCTCTTTGATGAGTAAAATTATATTATTGCCAATAAAAACATGGACCATTTCTACGGAAATAAGACCAAAGCTGTAATAAACTGGATTCATCCTTTTAAAGACGAAGATACGCCCTCGCACATTAACACTGGCCACAATTTATTTAAACAAAACTCAGTGAAGGTCATACTATCCTCAAAGGACATCATATTTTCTGACAATTTCCAAGGACTGTTTCAGAAGGTACAGACGTGCTGGGTAATCCTTTCTGATTAGCCGCAGGGCCAGATAAGTCCATTCAGACTGCTACGGGACGCCCGTGTTTGGGTTGAGCTAAGCTGCCGGCCTAGTGAACAGCTTTAGACCCAATGTAAAAGCTGTCAGGAGCTCAGGTGGAAACGACAGATGATGCAAACAAGATGTGAGAGCAGCACTGAAGGAGCAGAGGCAAGGTGAGGTGGAGGAGGACAGGAGATACGAACGCAGATAAGGACAAGGATCTCTGGTGCAGCTCCCAGTTTCTCATTATCTCAGCCATCTTTTGGATATGACAGGGGATGGTAGGATGAAAGGGAAGACAGTGGCTCGACAGGAATGAGGAAGGCACAGGAACATCTGTCTCCATCTGTGTGTGTGTGTGTGTGTGTGTGTTTTGCTTTTTATAGCATCAAGCTCACATTCCCTGTCATGGAGCTTTTCCTGATTATGAGAAGAAACAACAAGGAGACGAGCAGGAAATTAAAAGGTCTGGATAAAAGACCCCATGGCCTTGTATGATCACAGACATAAACCCACAAAGGATATTTTCACATTGTTCTACCAAGTCGAACCACACATTCTCGTAAACAAGCAGCCATGAATTGCTCGCCTCATTGCCCGTCAAAAATTCCTCTTATGGGTGAGATAGATATGCTTTCTTGGAGAGACAAGAGGGGAAAAAGAGACTATGACTAAGCCTAAACACAGTATGTCCTGAAAATTAAGACCAGTGTTACTGACACCTGTCTTACCATAAAAATTCTTATGCCATAGAAAATGTGCATTTAAAAAAAACAAAACAAAACCTGAAATTCCCAGGAACTATAACCTACAACAGAGGTAAAAAAACCAAACCACTGTGGTAGCTAGCTGGTCAGAGATTGCTTCAGCATTAGCTAGCTTTTCCCGTATTATTTATTGCCAATAAAACGTCAGTGTCGATACTTTGATACACCTCAGTAGTTAGGTTTGTTATACAATGTAAGTAAGGCAGAGACACAATTAGTCAAATCACAGTTGGGAGGTAGCCTAACGTTAACCACCTAATTTTCATGCTAAAAACTAACCTGGCTTAAATGTCCAAATCTCAGTTTTGACAAACTGTTAAAAACGAGTTACGACCAGAATCTGACTTTTCGATACATTTAAAAATGGGTGATTTACTTTTACAATGACATTCTTTTGCGCAACAAAACAGAGGTTAAATGTTAAACTGACACTCTGGCTAGTTAAGCTAGCATGAGCTCAGTCAGAGCTAGCATCATCAAAAGATAATTTACCTGCCTTTTTTTTTTTTTTTTTTTTGACAAATGCCAAATTGACAATTTGGTATTTTGATGCCCCAGCATGGTTGAGTTGTTATACCACATGAATAAGGTCACATAAATACAATTGATAGGGACAAATGTAACACAAATGGGTCATGCTAACAACCAGCTAGCCTGCTGTTGATGCCCCTTAGATCAACCAATGAATGACTGCAGCATCTGATTTGTCTTACATGGCAGTGGGCACAGTTATCCAAAAACAGCATGAAATTAAGGTATTTCAATTTATTACACACTTTGGCTAAGTAGATTTCAAACTTCACACAAGCAGACAAAACATAGAAATCTAAAGCTTACTATTTAAGCCCAACATTTTTTCAGTGTACTTGCACACAAAAAACGCAAACACACAAAAACATCTACACAGCAGTTTCACCTGATTCTGATGTGCCGTTGTCATAGTCCAGAGCATCCAGCACCAGAGAGAAGGACTTCTGTGAAGAAAGGCAGGAAAAACATCAGTTAAACATGTTCCACAAATACCATATTTCGTATTTTAACCATTTTAATCAACGTAAACAATAATTAGTTCTGTCCTTCGTTGCAGTTCCATCCTAAGTCTTACTGAGGCAAGGCTTAATGGAGTCGGTGCATTAGATTCCAGTGGATCTTACGCGTAATGTTAACATTCCTGATCTTTTTTTTTTTAATTGATGTAGTCCAAAAAGGAGTTTTCTTTTCAGAAGAATAATTGGTTATATCTTTTTTCAATGAGGCTTTCTGGCAAAAAAATGCAGATAACCTCTCCCATGCACACTTTCATGATGTACATTCAAAATAATACAAAAGGTGGATTTATATGGGCTATTGAAAATCAGTGGTGGAGGACCCATTTAGATCTTTTACTTTTCATTGTATTAAAAAAAAGTCCTACATTTCCAAAAGCACTCTTATGTAAAAAGTTCAACACCAGAAATTTTGATCATAAAGGTAAGTAGCAGCCAGAAGTGAAATAAAGGTAGTGTGGTGGTTGTGAAGTAGCTTTAAAATGTAAAAACAAGTATGTCAGAAGTGCACTTGAGTCCCTGCACCAAGCCTTTTTCCCCCACTGTTAAAAGTGTGTTTCTATTCTTGCTGTAACCCTTGAAAAAAGAGGATAAGCATCAGAGGTGATTCACTGCCCAAATACACACTAAGGTTGTAGCTGTGTGCTAATTCAAGAGAACTTCAAACTGCAGCCATGCAGAGAGAGAGAAGAGTCATCACATCAGTGTGGCTAGGGAGGATATCCAAAAAACCCTGTTCAATTTAATGAACACATTCTTGGACAAGTTGCAATGCTTTATTAAGCTGATTTTGCTTTCTGACAAGTCAGACTAATCCTGGATGGATGGAGCAGGATGTTGTGTGTCTCTCTAGATATTTTATTAAAATTCATAGCGTGACACAAAGATAAAGTCAGCCTCTATAAGTCGGGCGTAAGCTGGACACCTTCAAATGATGACTTTGAGCTCACTGAGGTATCACACTCTGGAGGGATAACAGAGGACAGGTGTTTTTTCTTTTGCCGTCCTCTTTTCTGACGCATGTGTTCATCCTATAGACTGGCAATGAATAATTCAGACCAACACTTTCTCCTACAACTCTCTCTCTCTCTCTCTTTTAGCTTTCCCTATCTCTCTCTACATCCATCCACTCCTCCCTCTGTGGAACGCACCAGCGCCTGTCATGCAAATCGCTCCACCGTGCGCATTGTGGGCAAGGTTTCTCCTAAAGGGCTACATGGATGTGTAGTCACGCCTTTGCAGTGAGAGCATACTGCCCGAGGGGGATGAGAAGAAGCAAGGTGCTGAGGGAGGGAGGCACAGATAGGAAGCAGGTGATGGCACAGGAGGGGAGTGGGATGTGAAGTGAGGGAGAGATGGATTTGAGGGTGTTGAGGGCATAAGGTCGATGGCAACACTAACGTAAGCTCAAGGCGAAAAGAAGCGACACGCAAGGAGGAGAAGAGAAGATGAAGGGTTGCAGTGAAGGTGCAAAATGTTAAGGGAGGGAAAATTGGCGTGACAGAAAACACTGAGTCAGGGATTTGCTTCAAGTCGAGGTACATAAACTATATCTGTGCTGCAACAGATGGGAGGGAAAGGGGAGCAGAGTGAGTGTACAAAGGAGAAAATGACGGAGGAAGTGGTAGAAAGGATAATTATGTGGGAGTATGTAAAGAAAATGGGCAACGAAAGGTTGAAGAGAAACTGCGGCGGATGTGGCGAAATAACGATGTGAAGGACTCCTGGAGTTTGTCAGATTTCCAGCGATGTGATGGAGAAAGAGAACAAAGAGGTCAGAGGGAGGCAAAACAAAAAGATGATGAGATAAAAAAAAAAGAGAAAAGATTAGAGGCAAGCGCAGAAGAAAGAAGCTGTGATAAGATAAGAAAAGAGGCAGTGAGCGGAAGTGGAAGAACGCCCACACACACAGTTCTTAAAAGCCACGGTGCTAATGAGATGTACTGGGTTGCAGAGGGCTCGGAGCCAGTTCATTAAGTCCTGCAGATAGCAGGTAGCCAACAGATGGACCAGCTGGAGTCATTAAGCTTCAGCTTACAACTCTCACCTGAAGTAATGTTTAGTATTCATGATTTAATTCTTTAGACTGTGAAATCCTGCAGTCCATTATAATAACATTAGTTCCACACAGAATCAGTCGTTTAAGAAGTATTCAGATCTTTTACTTGAATAAAATTAATTATGTTTCAGAAGTGAAAGCGCTTGTTGTGGAGAAAAATGGTATATGTGTATGCATTAGCAGTGAATAATAAGAGTGTGAATACTGACGCAAACGAAAAGAATTTTGCTCTTGTAACTATTTGAGGTGAAGCTGATTTCAACCTCTTTATAAATAATCTTATAGTTTAGATTTAATCCCTCCAGTGACATAAAATTAATCTAAGGGATTCTGCAATAATGAGGGAAAGATTTAAAAAAATAATAAGTTTTTAAAAATAGTCTCTGCTTTCACAAATAAATAAAATAAAATAAAAACAAAATTTGACCTCGTCAGGGTTCTAACAATTATTTAAATGAAATAATCTCAAATGTTTAGAGGGAAAATTTCACTTGTAGAGCTGCTTACTCTTCCAAACAATGCTTTTTTGAACAGGGCACCAATACGCTGGTTTATTTTGTAGAAGCGACATCACCAGTTTAGAATTGTGCTTCAGTAAAAATGTCCACGTCATGGTGTACGTTTCAAATAAAAAAGCATCAATAATCAATGCAGCAGAACCAGAGATATCAATGTTTGTTTGTTTGTTTGTTTAATCCTACACACCTTTGTGAAAAGCTGCTGCCTACATTACCCACAGAGCAACTGGAGCAGAGATGAAAGATGGGCCACAGAGGTCTGGTGAACTTTGACGCAACACTGAAGACTACTACAGTGGAGTTCTCTTGGAGAAGGTATTCTTTTTCATAAGATTGTAGTATATTTAAATAACCAGTGACTAAAGCTGTCAGATAATTGTAGTGCAGTAAAAAGTATTTCCCTCTGAAATAAATCCACTTCCTTTGATTTCACTTTGACCCAGGTGTCGTCTACATATCTGAACCAGTGGCTAGATGCAGTTCTTTGAACTCTAACAATCACACTTTGCACTTAAGGAAGGGGGCAAACACACATGGGTTGGTACATCTGAAAGAAGTAAACACAAATTAGAGCTTATTCACATTAATCAAATGCCTTGCTGTTGATAGGAATATAATATGGCAGATAAATGAATCAATGAAGAACAAAGAGTGTCTGAAAGGTGTGCGAGGTTTCTACAGGGAGTGAACAGGTGAACTAAATCAGGTCAAGAAGAAGTGAACAAAGAGTCAGAGTAACCAATCAGTGCTGAGGAGGGGAGAGGAAGTGAGGTAAGTGAGGAAAGAAGTGGCAAATAGGAAAACAAAAAGGAATCTTTACGTCAGACGCTCAGCAGATAAAATGCCGTTTGAATTGAAGCATTTTTGGATTGTGATGAACTGTCCACTACCAATGCTCCCCACAGCATTACCTCACTGTTAGCCTGCTCACAGACCTCTTAGTCTTATCACATGTCCAATCGCCCTCCCTCTTACCTCACCCTTTCTTCCATCCACTGCGTGCGCCTCTCCCTCGTTCTGCCCGCACCTTCTGCCAAGTGTTTCAACAGGTTAAGACCCGTGGGAAGTCCACAGCCTTTTTCTTTTCTTTTCTCCTCACCCCTTCACCCGCAAGTGCACGTGTCCAGGTAAATAATGATATTGCCATCGATACAGGAAAGGTGGATCCTCATTAAGCCTCTTTTTAATGTTGAGTTCCTCTACGGTGGTCAGGAGGGGTCAAAACTAACCATGGTTACCAAGTTAAAATCACAACAACGACCACAGATAAGGCATGAAACAAGTATGAAAAGATCAAGAAAGACACAATTAATGTTTCCTGACAACCTTTCCAACACACACACACACACACACACACACACACACACACACATCACATACACAGAGTCACATGGGCAAAGCATTTGTTTTGCAATCAGTCTGTGACGTCAGGGAGACCTGCGGATATTAGAGGCCACGCAAAGTGACCTCACAGTCCGTCTAAAAAAAACAACACACACACACAGAGGAAAATCAAACAGTAAACATCACAAAGAAGAAGCCGATAAGATCACAGCTAATGATGAAGTGATGTTTTTGCCGCGTTCAGACACAAAGAGCATCTCAGCGTTATGTGTGCTATTTGTGGAGGTAACAGCTGAGGTGATGACAGCAGGGAAATGACTTAATGGGAAAGGTGAGTGTGTCCATGTTGAGAACATTTTAGAAGAGAAGATTAACCCAGCGCAGGACAATATTCTCCTTTGGAGTAGTGACCAGAAACAAAAGAAGAGGAAAAGTTGTCTTCTTTCACTGTTAAGAGATTAAAATGTATTTTTTTTTCATAAAATAATTAGCCAAGGATTTGAATCTCACCATAAAGATGCTCAAATTTCCAACACCATCAGATTCAAACAAGAAATTTCAAGCTGGGGGTGGGTTTCACTTGGCTCCTTAGTCAAACACTTTAAGAGTAAAATGCTGTAACCTGGGCCTTGGATATGCAGCTACTAAGAGGTATAAGATCCAGTGGGGATGAATGTTTTTGTCATTTCATGCCATAAACAGTTCAAAGTCTTCACTTCACATAATTTGCTCATAATAGCAAGATGCTTAAAATGCAAAAATGCATATTGATTTCCATTATTAATGTTACTAATAAGGCTATATTTTATTACTTTTGGTTGGTTTTGTCATGCTTCTGAAAACTAAAATTTGGTTTTAAAACGCTGTGATGGCAGAAAGTTGCGCAATGATTCCAGAGCACTGAGACTGTCGAGCAGCCTGGTCTCAGCTTCTAGAATGCAAAGTTGAAAATGGGTCCCACCAAATTTAATGTATTTGTCTCTTTTTGTGAAATAACACTATCTAGAACATAGCCTGCATGTTTATTTTCATTCTCTTTTCCTCTCAGTTTCTATTGTTCAAACGAAAGCTGCAAAATAAACTTTACCCAAACTGTCAGATTTTAGATATGACCACCAGTTTGTCTTTTCCTCTCTTTCAAAAACCTGCCCATTTTGTGATTTAACTGTTGTTTACTCTAATTTAAGCTAAATCATGACAGCTGTGCTATCATTGCAGCACTGTTGTTTCTTTATCTTCCCAAATGAATTAGATTAAAGAAAATTTTCCACAGAAGACTGTTCACCAAAGAAACACTTGTGGAGCTTCCAGCAGTATTGTGTCTGTCCTAGCAATTAAAACAACGCAAACGTTTATAATAAGTTATTTAGTTACACCAGTGTCTGACAAATCGGAATACCTTGTGTGAAAATATTCAGCTCTAGCTTGATGTGTGGCCTGCGTTGTCTCCCCCAGTTTGGGAAACTTTAGTGTTACATATTGTGTGTTTTTGTGGATGCCAGAGAAAGCAGCTCTACATGGGCACAGAGCTGAGTGATCTGAACCATGAACAGCTATGCAGATTGTTTTGTTTGGTTGGACTCAACCATGAAAAGAGAACACTGGATTCAACTCCGGGTCACACTTTTATCTGCATCTTAGCTTGTTTAATTATTTAGTGAGAAATAAATATAAACAGCAGACTCTTTCTAGTATTTCCTGTTTAAATGCTGCCCAGTGTCTCGGAAACTGTTTACAATTGTATGTAATGCTGGGTGAAATTTGAATTTGTACACAAGATTTTAGATACAAGTGATAAGATACATGTTTTAGCTTTGTCTAGCCAGACACAACAGATGTGAAAGTGCATTTTGTACGTGCACAGTGCAGGTGGATATTTGATTTTCTCTCCAAAGGAATGCAGACAATCACATCTCATCTGTTTCATTGTCTCTCCATCTAAACCACTTCCACTCAGCAGCAGCAGCATGGATTGATCTCTCTGCAACACCTGAGCCTGATAGCTCTCTGAGTTCAGGCCAGGTCCTGCACAGAAACACCTCATTTTCACTCAGATGTCACTCTGATTATTGCTGCCAGTCATGGCAGGTGTAGACGGTCTGAGCCTGGCGTGGTTGGAGAGAACAGGGGTTGCCAAAAGAAATAAGACATCATCAAAGCAAGAGAATTAGTCCTAATGATAAACCGTCGCGTCCCTCAGGCTGAGGGCTGTCTCGTCATCTGGCTGCGTCCCTTTACCTCCAGCCTCAGGCCAGTCTGACAGCGGTAAAGCTCAGAATCAGAGGGGACTATGCTAATTCAAACCACAGTGCAAACATTTGTGATGGTGCACCAAATTCTATTAAATAAAGGATTAAAAAATCAAGCTTGCTTTTCATCCTCCAAACTTCTACCACGGCCTCTTCCCCTGCTCTACTTTCTCAGCCTGACCTCTCACTCTCCATCCCTCCCTCCCCACTTATTGGTGCCCCTCTCTCTCCCCTCTGCCACCCCTCCCTCCCTTCATCTCTCCCTCTCTCTCAGACATGGGCAGGGTAGGATATCCCGACAAAGCCAGGCTGTACAAACACAGCTCTACGACAGGAAGAACTCCCAGCCCTGAGAGAGGAATTTCCCCTCAGAGCTCACACACTAATGCATACATACTTCCACACACACAACCAGACATGCAGACACACACAGGCATCCAATATTACCCGGGTCGCAGTCTTTATTTTTCCATATACAATGCTTACATTCACGTCTGAAAATATTAGTCTACGCGCTACAATGGAGAGTGTCAGAGACAAAATGTGTCATTTATCATTCTGGACAACAGGATTTGGTGCTTTTATCTTTTAACAATAGCTTGCATCTAAAGAGCCCAAAAACGGATAGAAACACTTTATTTTATGGGTCTGTAGTTTTAATGACTTACCTTGTTTCAGCCTTGTTTTAAAGGCTTTTAAAATCTATAAAACTGATTTTTGCCCACTTGGATGAAGCTGAAACATTTAAAAAGCTTGATTTTTTTCAACTAGTTCAAATGCAGCAGCTTATTTAAACGTCCAGCGGCTACAAACAAATGTTCTCATTTATTTTAAAGACTGTGAAGAATGTAAGTCACAGGTTTTTGGTTTCCAACAACTCCTGAGTAAAACTTTTGCTCATTAGCTGCAAAATGTTTCACTGCGTTCACCAGCTTGTCATCAAATGTGTCTGTCTGCTGTTTGGTGCTCAGCAGTACAGCTGAAAATGAAACCACCAGAGCCGTGAGAGTAAACCGAAACAGCACAGCTTCACAATGAGCTGAAACTCAATATGAAGCTCCATAAACCCGAAATAAGCTGCAGAGTCAGGCGCTGATTCTCTGTAGGTCCATCACTGTCAGGAACACCTCACACTTTGTTTTCACATTATCAGTCGAGACATTGCTGTTGTAAAAATATTAAATTCACCTCTCTTTTTGAAAGTCAATTCTCATTCATCCTACATTTATGTTTGAAGACTTTATCGCAGGAATATATGTGAAATTAAACGCTTGCATGCAGACTAATTTCAGTTTTTTTACATGTTCAGCCGTCCTGCAGTGCAAGTAATTAACTGGAATGAATTGACTGAGGTTCTACTAATTACACACTGTCTGTAATTTCCATATAATTAGTACCCAATAACTGATTTTTTCAAAGCTTCCTTAGAAATTGTGGTGAATTTAAGACAACACTGTGAAACAAAGCGTTACCACAGGATAAACAATTATCAGACCAACAGTCCAACTGGATAGAGAAAAATATTACACTGTAAAGTAAAAAAAATACAAAGTTTTTATATATATATATATATATATATATATATATATTTTTTTTAATCAGTTACTAAATAATTTT
>JAPXVT010000027.1:21937853-21947965 GCA_029823135.1 Acanthurus reversus
AATCTCTTCAGTCAGCTCTTCTGTTGCATATCGTGTGTAGTTCAGTACATTTTATCAAAAGCATGTGACTGGGTGTCATGGCCAAACTAAAGCCAGCCTTTAATTCACTGTATTGTATGCCTGATTGTGCGATTGGATGTCTATAAATGAAGTTTTAAATAAGGCAAGGCCATTAGGGCTACATACCATGTGAGCACTGAGCACCATTCATACACTAGAAGGGTGCAGCTCCAAATCAAGTAATGACCACAAAGTTGAGCTAATTCAAAGCATAATAAAAATGACCACCTTTGTATCATACAAATGCAGTTAAAGAGGCGTTATTATCTATGGCAAATTCTTGTGATATTTTTAGTGAATGCAATTAAAGTGCAGTGGCTGTAAAGAAAAGTGATTGGAGACCAAAATATTTTTGTTAAAGGCTCTGAGCAAACCCTCCTAAGTGCGAACGCAGGCTTTTCCAGACTGCACAACACACTCGGCAAGTCAAATTTGGGAACCCACAAAAAAAGCTGTGTAACACACTGATAAACCTGCAGCAGCTCGGCTCTAGCTTGGTGTGCAGAGCAATTGGTGGGCGAAGCTGAGGCGTGATGTCTTTTAAGGTGCACAGTTTGACGCAGGAATTTAGGGCACTTCATACATACAGTGTAATTACAAATTCTTTGCATATCAACAAGCTGAGGGGGTCAGAGGACACGGTCAGCAGGAGTGACGCCTCAGGAGCAGCCAGGGCTGTGTCAGTGTGTAGCTCAAGGTCACTTCAGCCTCAGATATTTATGCACATTGACAGTCTGAGCAGTGAGCAGCTGCTGCCAGGACTTGACTGGAAATAAAAACACAATCAGAATTAACAATCAGTGTGGCAAAAATAATACCTTACACAAGAATATCAGGAATCTCTTTCACATTATTGCACACTTTTTAAAAAATCGTGAACTTGGTGACATACCTTGTGCCAAGTCCACTCCATCTTTTACCAATTATTTAATGACCAAGTTCAGCAGGTCCCCAGCAACCCTGCTTGGTTGCATAAGATAAGTTTGCACATTAGAAACACCCTTGTAGACTTTAGTTTAAAAAAGTAAAAAATCCTCAAATAATTGTTTTTATTAGGCTCAATATTGTTACACGACTAAGAGAGACACTTTTAGCCTGGGTTTTATTTTCAACAGCCCTAATAAATTAAATTTTTTATATTCAACTTTACTATTTTTTTCCCTTGCAATGTCGTATATACACGTCCAGCATAACCTTTTACCAGGATTAGCTACTATAAAACAAGCAAATTGCAACACATGCAGAACGCAGTAAGCAATTCGTAGGCTACATTAATTTTAAAAAAAGTTTTGTTTTCTCTAAAACGTGTGCAGTTGTTTAACAAAAAAGGGACTGACGCAAATTAATCGCTTAATAAAGGGGTAATTAAATTTTAAGTAGGCTAAGTATGTCGGGGGAAAATAATCACTTTGCCTATTTTCAATCGATTCTTTATTTCTGAATCTGACTTTCTGATTTTGGAGTGGCACTGATGATTCATGTAATTTTTTTTCCAGGTCTGAATTATCCTCTTGTTCCAAGGAAACATTAGTCCCGCATGCTATCCTGGTGGGAATTATTTTTTTTCCCCTCATTTTAGATATGGCTTCCAAGGAGCCTTCTGGTATTATTTTTACATGATCTTTGCTCTCCATAATACATTATGATCACTCAAACTATAACAACCAACATGGACTCAGCCGGCGCGCACAGTTTCATGTATTTCAAACGCAATAAAATGGAGAGTAATTTCATGCCAGTTCGGTTATTTACCTGTAATATCTGAATGTTGATAAAAAGCTATTTAAGCAATTATAATGGCGTTATTAAGGCAACACTCCTGTACGCTGACTCCGTTCCGTACAGCAGCTGTTGCCGGAGGTGAGTCGTGGAAGTGATCCAGTCCGGGTGTTCCGGCCGCCCGCTCCTCTCCACTGAACTCCAACCCCCGCGCTCTCTATCAGCATCTCATTCCTGTCTCAATATGTCTCAAGATGGCGGCCAATGCAGGATCGATGTTTCAATATTGGAAGCGCTTTGACTTACAACAACTACAGGTCAGTCCAACCTCTGTTTAAATCCTCTACCCTCTACTCGCCTCGGCTGCCTTGACTCTTTCGGCCGCTGTGTTTTGTGTTTTTCGGCGGCCGCCTCGTAGGTGTTTCGGAAGAGAATTCAAGACCTCTTCCTCACATTGATGAAAGTGGCTCTCTCGCTGATCAGAAATTGATCCTCTTTGTTCAATTCAACATCGATCGGACACTGCAACTGGGCAAGCCGGGGCGACGCCGCGGGGATGCGCCGAAATAAAAACAAAACAGCACGGCTTTAGCGGAAAGCTTTCGGTTAGCTATCTTTATTGCGTGTTCAACAACTTTTACTGGAGCGAGTAGCCGTAGTTAGCCCGACGCTTTAGCCGTTGTAGGTTGGATAATTTGGGGGAAAAATAAGTGCGACTCATTATACGGTGGCGCTGTGGTGACACCAACCGTTGAGACGGGCAGCTCAGACACAACAGCGCTTTGCTTATGTGTTTTTCTGCTTTTAACTGTCAAATTGTGAAGTTTATTTGGACGCGAATGAAAACATTAGCAACCTTAACGGCTAACGGTTTTGAAGCAGTTTATGTTGAAGTCGTCTCTGTGATTATGGTTGATCAACTCGCTCGATTTTTTTTTTCGGTTTCCCCTGACGGCAATTATACACAGTGTGGGTTTTTTTTTTTTATACAGACATTGCCACGTCTGTGAAAGTGGACGGGACGGGACAGTGTTAGTTGACGCGATGCATTGAAATAAAATGGTAACGTTAGTAGAAATATGAAAGACCATGACCTTGTTGATTGCGATGAACTCCTGAAATGTCCCAGCCTCGCGCACGCCACTAATCTCGGCGTGCACGGAGGAGACCCACGGCACACAGTAAAGAATATGAGGAAAATATTGGGCCTATTCAGTGTGTGAATATAGCCTGTGTATATTAGAGCGTGTTTGACCTATCACAAGACATGAAGACAATGGCACTGTTGTGTTTTCCCGTGGCATTTAACGTGCATTGCTGAATTACAAATCACAATTTATGAATATTAGAAGCCCTGTCGCGGCCGTCATTAACATAAGATTGCATTATTTAGGCTAGCCCAATTGTTCATACATTATTTTGTAAATTGCACAGGCTTGGGATTTAAACTTTTATTTAGGTCATGATGCCCCTATGACTGGGTAGACAAAAGGACAGTGAACAAGTCTTCCCAGCGGGCTTTGTGTCGCACTTATGCCACATCATCAAGGCTTCAGTTCTCCTATTTATTTGATCCTGTTTGGTCCTCCTACTCGTGCCCCCTTGTTCATGCATTATGTAAAAAAAAAAAAAAAAAAAGAAAGAAAAAAAATTGAGACTGCTTTCTCTTTTCTTTCCTCACTATCTATCTCCCACCCCCTTCCTGCCCCCCCCATCTCTCTCCCCCTCCCCTCCTTTTTAATTTTTTTTTTCCTCCCTCTTCCCTGGCCCTTCACCCTGCTTTCACCCGTTTCGCCCTGTTAGGACTGGTGTGTGTGAGTGTGTGTGTGTGCGTGCGTGCATGTGAATTTGTCTGAGATCAGTCTTTTTTCGTAGATTGACTGCCAGCGCGGACAGTGAAGGCACTGCCAGCAGCCAGGACATGAAAAATGCATCGCATAAGTTTGTGATAAGGCCCTGGGTAATTATGGCAAAGGCCCCTATCACAAGCGATTAGTCAGGACAGTGAATCTGAGCGTGTGCAAAAAGCCTGGCGGTTGGCAGGCCTGTCTGCAGGATAGGAATCAGTCGGCGCTCGTGTGTGTTTGTGAGTGTGTGTTAGTGTGCGGAACTGCTCAGAACATTCACTGTCTATTATTGATGACATCTTATTTACTCTCCCTCCCACTGAGAGGCTCCTAGAGGAAAGCCTTCAGAGAAGAACCTTTTTTCTTATCCCGTTTCTGAGGATAATGTGGGGTTAGTATGATATGATCATGGTCTACACATGGCCTTGTCAGCCAATCGCTTTCTAATTTGCGTCTTTCCTGTGATCGAATGGACAGTGTGCTCTTAAATTCACAGTCTGTGTTGTCTGTGCGAGAGGCACCAGCAAAGGAATGGGTTTTTTTTTGTGTTTCTTTTGATGATGAAAATCCAGCCCAACCTAGATGTCAGTAGCTCTAAGCCATCATAGCGTCTATTCCTCAGGCTCCAATTGCTGATGTTCATTAAAATCCTATTTGATCAGTGTGTCCCATTCCTTGTGTGAGAAACTAGCTAGGTGGTTGTTACAGGACAGAGAGTGCTTTGAAACAGCACAGCGAGCTGTTAACTTGTCTTTTCTCTGTGCTTTTTTTTTTTTCCTCCCCTCCCTTTCCCCCCACCACTACAAACACAAATGGGTGCAACAGTGATGCTTTTAGTAAGGTCTCGCACACTTGCAAAATGGATCAGTGATTCAGAGATGATGGCAGGGTGACAGTGAATTACAGATGGAGGAGGTTTTAACGTCTGTAATCCCTGTCCGTCCATTACAGAGTTGAGTTTCTTTAGAGGGGATCATCACTCTTCTCTCCTGTTGTTTTTTCTTTTTTCCTTTTTTTTTTTGACCCAGTCAAGCAGTTTGCTGGAACATTGTGTTTCTACTTTAGTGCGACAAGAGATTGCGCCTTACAACGGCAAACCTTTATAAGACATGCGTGAATAACTGAGCCCTAAACCTTTTACTTTATATTTTCTGCGTACGCTCGGAAAATTAAGAACAGACCCCTCTGTTATACACAATTCCCAATTTAGGCCTAATAGCCCACATCTCACCTCATAACATTTCCTGGAACAACGCACCCTTGAGCCATTTTGAAAAATAGTTCACCATGTTTGCGTACAGCTAAAAAGCGACTTAGATGAAAACTTATCTTCAGCCCGTTCTTGTTCCCCACGTCCGATTGGGTAAATTTAGGAAAAGGGTTTTGTAAGGTGATCCCGGAGCTGTGGTCAGTGGCAACCTGAGTGGTTTAAATCTCTCAGCGACTGGCCCACTGTTGTCTGTAGGAGTTTTAGTGTTAATTTATGAGCTGGTTGTCTGAACTCACTGGTGGGATATTTTTACCCCTCTGTTGCTGCACAGGCTGGGGGAGCATAGAGGAAGGGGCATCACGTCATGCTTTTACTGTAGCCAACCGCTTCTCTGCCCAGTGACAAAACCTGGCATTGGGACTGAGGGTTTCACTGTGTGTCGGTGGGTGGTGAACGACTAAGCGTGAGTCAGAGAGAGGGACGAGTGCATGTCAGGTCTTTGGTCTGCCCTCAGTCTACTTTGGTCACGGCTATGTCATCCCACTTTCTAAGAGGTTATAACATATCCTTATGAACAATACACCCTGTAAGGCCTGTGAGGAATGTGCAGCTTTCAGAAAACTGGAAAAAAAATAAATAAAAAAAGAAAAAATCCTCATCTACCTTATCAGTGGCTAATTCTCAGCAGAGGCCCATATTCCTCAACTCTTAGGTGATTTAGTGTACGTCACACTGGAGCTCAGTTTCTTCGCCCTCCCTCTGCTTTGAGGAGTGTCTGCTAGACTCAGTTTATCCGATTAGACACAAAAACGAAATATTTTTTCTGCCCTGAAAGTCGATATTGGAATATTTAAACTGTTTAACAATGTTTTGTAATTTTGACCGCTGTTGTCTGATGTTTGAACAAAAGATAAAAAGCACTTAAGAGAAGTCTAAAAATAGGGATGCCCAAACAGATGGAGCCAGCAGCTCTTAATGCAGGCTTTATGCAAAAGTGTGTGACAGGCATGTTTCCTTATAAAACCTGAAGGTGTGGAAGTTTCTGCTTATGTTAAAAATATCACATAATTCTGCTTGTTTCCACCATTTGCAATTTCAGTTGCAGCAACACCACAAAAAGTATTAAACATGGCCGCATTTCACGTGAGCTGCCTGTAGTTCGGGTGGTCTAAACGTTAATATAAAGTGCAGATATTTTAATGTGTAACAGCATGAGAAAGTAATTTTGTCCCCTCTTGTGTGGAGTAAAAATCTCTTGTAAGGAGTAAAAATCTCTTGTAAGTACTCCCGGTCATAATAATGGCTCGGCCGTAAATCCATTATGTTAAAATTGTTCAATCAACTAGTTAACGTTTATCGTTTAGATATAGTTATATTGTGATATGGCGAACTCTTGTCTTTTCCTGGTTTTAAAGTCTGCATTACAGTAAAGTGATCTAATTGTCAGATCTTACCAGACTGTTCTAGCTGTTATAATATTTGCTTTCACTTACTACTTTACTTAGTCATTATATCAACATTACTGATGATTATTTAGCAAAGTCTCATTGTGTTAAAATTTTGTTAAAAGCACCAGTAGTCATTCTAGCTGTATTCCCTTAACATGGATAGGTGTATTTAGTCAAAAATATCATGATATCTAGTTTTTGTCTATATCATCCCCTTTTTTTCCCCATCTCAAATTTGGTTTTGACTTAGAACTGAACATTAAGCCCACTTTGTAGAAAATACAGAGATATAATCATGATACTTAAAAATACTTTTCAGCCTCTGTGAAGGCCTTTTTTTTTTTTTTTTTACCCCCACGATAGAAGTTCTTGTTTTAATTTCATTCATAAGTTAAGTATTTGTTGTTACAATATATACAAAAAATTGTAAACTTGTATGAGATATGCCTGAACAAACTAGGCCAACATTACAAAGACAGTAGAGTTACTTTTTGTTCTTACACTTGGAAATGAATCATTACAACTAATTTCACCAGAGACTTATTACAAGCTGTTCAAATATAAGCTGCAGTATTCCTCCACAGGCCCATTGTGGACACCGCAATATATCAGAGGGGCCTTCCATCCGGTGTGGATTTTCTGTATCTGGCTTCTGTTAAAGTGTGTTCTCTGCTTAACTAACCTAACTTTGTAACGTTTTACTTTGTTTACTTTTTTCCCTTTTGCTACTCAGAAACATACAGAGACTTTCAGTTTTAAGACCCAATTAATCCTGATAAAGAAGTCATAAAAATGTCTTAGCCCATATTTTCCAAAAACTATTCCCTATATTTTCTCGGCATGCTCAGTTGTTCCTGAAATCAAATCGTCATTTGTGCCAACTGTGCACTTTACCTCAGTGTGTCCTGCAGCTTTTCCAACAGGGATCGCTAAC
Source organism: Acanthurus reversus (assembly GCA_029823135.1). Classification (NCBI taxonomy): domain Eukaryota; kingdom Metazoa; phylum Chordata; class Actinopteri; order Acanthuriformes; family Acanthuridae; genus Acanthurus; species Acanthurus reversus. The sequence continues at coordinate 21,945,072 of JAPXVT010000027.1, forward strand.
TTGTACCCGTGTTTTACGTAAAGATCGCAATGCAAATCTTCAAACTGGTGGTAATATTTAGGAAAACATTTTTTTTTTATATGAAAATGTGACATCAGTTTAAATACAATTGTAATCACTGAAAAGTGTTTCTTGCTGTATTTCTTACCTTTTATATTTTCCACCACATAATACAAATACGTGCTTTATTGTAACTGGGCAGACTTAACTTACATCCAACAACCAGCCACAAGGGCACAAGGGGCGGTTTTCCAGAGACTTATTTTCAAGTGGCAGGCATTATTTACGGACCCACTTGGAGTTTCTCTCACCTACAGCATCATAGAGTTTCACTGTACCTCGTGACAGAAGCATCCATTATTCTGCTGCTTTGTATTCAAGCAGAGAGAGCTTGGGCTACAGTGACTGGGCACTTCTCTTTAGGCTGAGTTTGAATATACTCTCAGTTTCCACTTGTAGGTTTGAGGATGTTGCCCATGTTATTTAAAAATTGAGCACACACTTGAAACAGTGTCTCCAAGGCCGATGTAATCTTGTGAAGTCTATTGTCCGACTTGTAATATTAAGCCTACAATTTCCAGTAAACAAAAATCTTGCATTCTTAAGGGAAAAAAAATGTCTCTTCCATAGATTAATGGTAAAGTAAGAATCCTCACACAGAATGAGGTGCCGACCAGCAGTGGGCCCAGATCCGGTCTCATACGTTCTACAAAACATCCCAGTTAAAAACTATTTTCTTCGTCATTTTCTCTCCTCATCTCATCAAGGTGACCAACCAGACTTCCACGTAACTGTTTGGTTTTGTTAACTATGGTCCTGTGTCCCGATTGCAAGCTGTAGTAGCCCACAATCAATTTATTTCACAAACTCACAAGCTAGTTCTGCTTGTGAGCTAATGGCTAACATGGCTGCTGGGGGCTGAAGCTGTTAGAAGATGATTCCTCTGAATGCTTTGCTGCTTTTAGTACAGCGTCTGCTTTCTTAGGCACAGAAGAACGCAAAGGCAAATTCGCCTCAGGTGTCTAATAAGATGTCTTTGTTAAATATCTGATGTTGTCAGTTGCCGAAAAGACCAACTTTTATTAGCTAACAAGCTAGCTAAGATAAGCAAACTTTACTGGTTTTCTGGTTACCTCTTCTCCTCCTCCGGAAATGCACGACCACATTGCATTGTGGTATACAAGAGATATTCTTGGTTACATCCTCTGTTTGCTGGATTTTGCTGTGCATTGTGGGTATTTTAGAGTGAGCTACTTTGTAAAACAAGTTGATTCCTGAGTATTTGGACACTACAACAAAATGGCAACCGCACTATATATTCCACTATTTCCATAATAAGGAACGGTTTTGAAACATAGCTCGTGTTTCTGTTATGTGAACTCAATAGTCTGTTTGGGCGGGCGGGCGCTTCCACACTTCCAAAGTTCCTTTTTCGTTAAGTCGATGATATGTTCGCAAAAAATAGTTTTTTGACATTTGTGAATCGATTCAGAATCGTCCACGTCTGCATTACAGTGCATCTAAGACTCAGTTTACCCCCCGTCCCTGCCAATAACAGTCAATCAGTTGTCAAATAGCTGCTGATTAATCTTCTGTTTCAAGTCATTTATTTTATTTTTCAGTAATAGATCACTTCTTCCTGTATTTTCCATTACCTAGAATCATTTTACACTATATATGCAGTACATGAGGATTAGAGTCAAGTGAAGAAACCCAAGAAATGTGTGGTGAGAATAACTTCGAATAATGACAGCTTTGGTGAGAAATTGACTTCAAGCAGCTGAGGAAATCTGAGCTTTTCAAATCCATTTGATTGGTAGTTAAGGTGCAGATTTCTGATGACCCAGCAAGCCGAGCCTGGATAAGATTTGCAGTATTTCAGGAGTTAAACAAAACGTTAACATGGAAATATAAACAGAGGCAATGGACCAGAAAACTCAACAGAGTCCCATTTCTTAAAGGTACCACAATGTGATAATTTAGACCAACTGCAGACAGTCACACAGTGGGGGCCAGTGTTCGAAACATTTTTGACAAGTCTGGCTGAGCACGCAGCTGAGTTTGAAGCTAATGCAGCACTTCATTTTGTTCAACAAATGTGTCCCTCTGCATAAGCCTGTGAAATTTGTTCCTGCTGCAGTACTCTGGGGCCTTCACCGTCTGGTGCAGCAAGGCTTTTTGGTGAACCACTTGCTATACCTAATTTAAGTGTTGTTTATCCCACTGTTATCAAGGAGTCTGAGCTAAATAAGGCCTGAGGATCCTTATGTGCCGACCTCATCCCATGTGAACCCATGACTCCAGTATCAGTGTCCTGTTAGATCATTGACCATAGGTATTGAATTCTAATAGGCGTATTGGTGTGTCCTAATGGTCCAAGTATTGAATTATGATATTGGCGTGGGCTGATGGCCTTAGGATTGAATTATGATATTGGTTTGCTGCAGGCTAATGGTTCTTCGTATTGAATTATGATATTGGCGCACTTTGATGGCGTAGGGATTGAATTATGATATGGCTTGCTATCTTCTAATAGCTCACTCTGTGTAATTTTCAATGTCAATCATGGCTTCAGTTGCTAGATCCATAGCCGGCCTTCAGGCTCAGCCAATCAGTCACATCAGACGGGAACAGCCTTCGACCTTTAGCCTCAGTTCTCACTCCAATTTCTGTTACTCTCTCACTTGATTTTGTTTTGTATTCAGTCCATTCAGGAGTTTATAATTTGCTACTGCGGGAATTTTATTGTGTTTCTTTTTATGTCTTTACATCACCTCATAAATCCATTCTTGTAGCTTTATACTAAGGGATGGAACAAACGTTTCTGTGTTATTCTCACAGCTAAAAGGTGATGAGATGTTTGATGGTTTTACGTTTGCTGATTTTGCTGCGTT
>JAPXVT010000027.1:21966153-21976632 GCA_029823135.1 Acanthurus reversus
GACGGAGGGCAGGAGCAGGGGCGGTGGAGGTCATTACTCCCAGCAGGGGAATATTGAATTGGCCCAGACAAACAGCCACAACGACCCCTGATGAGGTAACAATGGGGAAGGGTCACCGAGGTCATGACCTGTCCTCAGCCCCAGACAAGCAGCCTGTCTGGATCAACCTGGGATTAGGCCAGCCCTAGACACTGGTCCCAGGTCAGCTTGGGATGCAGCATTGGTGAGGCTTTTAGGCAGAGGTTTCTAAAAGGCGCAGAGTCTCCCGAGCACACATCTGTCGTTGCCCTACTTCACATCTTCATTAGGCAGTTTTGTGAGTATGTGTGTGTCCACAAACTGTGCAAATCAAATGTTCCTGTACAGAATGTCCTATTCTGCCGTGCTTTTTACCGTACGCTCCAGTTCAGTTTGTCAGGATGTAGGCTCAGCTAACAGCGCGGTGATTTGCATGTTCCCCTGATACATACTCGACTGGCTATCTAATCTGAAACCGCTGACTCGTACTGGAAAGTCATGCAATGGGACTTGCGGGATGAAAAGCATTATAGTAAAAAACTTAGTGCACAGAGACAATTTGCATTAACTGTAGGCCTAATCTGTGGCTGATTCACTCTCCGTCTCACACGCACTAGTGGTGCCTCTGGGTGGCCCAGGTGGTGCTGCACCTGTTCTGATGAGAAACGCAGTCCGCCGGAGCACCTCCGGGTACAAACCTGGCCTCCTCCCTACCCCCGTGTTTATCACTTGCTCACGCATCACCCATGATTCATTGGGTTTGGCAAGAATGCTGCTTGATTTCAATTAGTTACTTATTTGATCAGGTCACACTGTGTTGGTATGAAAGCTGGTGGATTTTTGCTGCCTGTGAACATCATTGACACATGTTCCAGGGTATTATGTTTTTAAAATTAATAAGTTGGTTATTTAATTTTTGACATCCTCTTTATTTATTTTCTTTTTTTCAGGATTTACGGAAACAGGTTGCCCCTTTGCTAAAGAGCTTCCAAGGAGAGGTGAGTGTGTTATTGAGGATTTATGTTGCCGTATACAGACATGCTGGAGAACAACATCTAACAATGCATTTTATGAAGCCTGTTTGGCATTCGTTGACTGGTCTCGCTCCCTCTCTCTGTGCCCTTTTCTCCCTTTTTTCCGCTTTTGTCTTCCCTCTTAAATCGTCCTCTCTCCCCTCCTCACTCCTGTCTCTCCTCTCTTCTCTCCTTCATCTCCTTTTCTTTCTCTCACCACTATCTCATTTCCCCTCTTTCCTCTCTCCCTCTTTTCTTCGCTGTGCTCTGCTCTTGATTTTCTGTCCTATTCATGAAGTCCTGTAGCCCGAGGGTGTGTTTAAATTGCATCCTGCAAAAAAAAAAGAAAAAAGAAAAAAAAAAGCACCACAAAACCCCGGCTCTAGCCAGTCACAACTCAGCGAATGCTATTTCCTCAGACTTTGTTTGTCTGCACGATTCGGCGGCCTTATTTGTTGTTTTTCGTTGATTTCATGAGTCATAGCCATTTTTGTTTATTGTGGCACATTTATTTACTTTCAATTTAATGTTAGGCTCTAGGTTTTCATGTATCTTGACCTATTAGAGGTGACTTATATGTGTGTGCGCTATATCATACTCCCACCGTTCCCTTCTATCTCCTCCTCCATCATTTTGGCCTATTTCCATCATGACTCCTCCTTTCTGGCAGCCACGCATTTCCAGTTCACTCCCATATGTGAAAGTCAGAGGGTAGGAGTGGAAGCGGCTGGTTTAGACTGGGGCGTTATTTGGGGTTGGAGTGGGTGGACATTTGGCCCAACAGTATCCCTTCCCCAGCACGCACACACACTCATAGACACACGCACAGAAAGGAAATCATCCCAATGGATAGTGACAGGGCTGCTTTGCTACTGGCCATAGAATATTACAGTTTAACACTGGGTTAGTTTCCATATTCTTGTATTAGAACAGCAACCACAGCCAGTGGTTATGTAAAAATGCTGTAATTTATAGTGGTTCCACCATGTTCTGCTGATGATCCACAGTCTATTTAGAGAATAGAAACGGCAGCAATATAATTGGAGCTTTGTCAGCTGTTTCCACCATCCTCATGTTGACACACCTCGTCGGCGTGCACACCAGAACACGCTGTGGCGCATAGTGGGTGGTCGCGGAACTGAGAAAGACATTATCTTATGATTATTGAGATAATACTGTACACCCGCGCCAGTCTTAGAGCAGCCCATCAATCAGTCGACTATTCTGCACGCTTGCATGCCACAACATGAGCAGCTCTGAGAATGTGTAATTTTAGCCTGGCTTTGTTTGCGTACCCTGCTGTGCTTTGATCAAGGACAAGACAGCATCAGAAACCACAGGGTCTTCCTGTTGGAAGAAGTCCCACAGTAACTCATCCTTAAGCATTTTACCTAGGAGCCGGAATCTTTTGCTAAGTGAATGTGGAACCCAGACAGAACAATAAAAAGTTTTAACTCAGGAACTTGAAAGTCTTGATGCTCTGTTTAATCTTTGTCATTGAAAGGTGGATGCCCTCGAGTCATAATTATTACCAATAACAGTAATGTTTCCACTGGGCCTTAGTTTGGTAAACTGGTTATGTGTGTGTGTGTGTGTGTGTGTGTGTGTGTGTTTGTACGTGTGTTATGTGTGTGTATGTTGCACGCTCAGTGTTCTTGTTGGTCCATCGATCAGATAAGCTTTTCCATTATCCAAGGCTTCAGTCTCTGCTTCCCATAGCCTCCCCTTATCAGACTCCACTGGGGCCACACACACACACACACACGTGCACACACCCACACCCACCCATCCACGCACATACGCAGGTCAGCCTGATGCCCTTCACACACTGTGGGTTAGATAGAGGAGCGAGGCGGTGCTGAGTGATGGTGGCACAAGTTGCTGACGTATGTGCGTATGTGTTTGTGTGTGTGGATGTGTCAGGGATACCTTTTGCACTTGCAAGCACTTCTCATCGGTAACCTACCGATATTCGTGAGGTATCATTTGTGTCACTTCATTTGTTTTGCTTGGCTTTGTATATGTGTGTGTGGTATGGGGGCAGGAGAGCATGTAATAGCAGATGTCAATGGGATTGGTTGAAAGAGCTGCAGTTTGGAACAGCAGGGTTGTATTTGCAAATCCTGGGTGGTCTTCTAATGGCTCTGGTCCTGCAGTTAACCTGCCTCTAACTGTAGGGTGTGTCCTACATTAAATGTCTATTTCCTGCCTCCCATGTTGGGCTATATAAAGCTGCTGTACCACTGACCTTGGCCCAGTCATTGTACAGTCACGCAGCCGGCTTCCTTCACCGCCATCGGCAGTTCATTTTTTTTTTTTTTTTTGCGTTGGTGTGTGAGTGTTTCTTCTTTATCATGAGATTGTGTCCTTTGACTCTATGATTACATACTCTCACATACACATATGTACACACATTTCAGAACTGATGAACAGGTTTGGTGCTGGCGTGTAAGAGGTATTAGTGCTCAGCATCAGTAATCTCCCATTAGTGGCCTTGCATTTGAGGATCCCAATCACTCAGTGTCACACATCACATGAATAGGGCAAAGTACATGATGCAGCATGATGTGAGAACGAGATATAGTCGTGGAAGTTTGTGTGTGTGTGAGTGTACGTTTGTGACGGTGAGAGAGAGCAACGCCGGAGTCTTGTGCATGCCAGTTAGACATGAGTGTGACAGAGAAACATGTGAGAAAGACTGACACTGAAAAAGATTGAGGAAAAGAGAAAAATGAGTCATAGAACATGGAAGTGACAAGAGGGAGAATTCAAGAGAGAGAGAGAGGCTGAGAGAAAGACATAGAGAAATAAAGAGGGGGAAGAGAGGGAGGGTTGCTGGCACCAGCCAACACAGGGCCAGATGTTTTGCGGCTAAAAAACTAGAGATGAATCAAAGCCATGTGAAGAGATTTATTAGGTTCCCATAGGAGCCCAGGCAGTATTACATGTAGCCCGTTCTGTTTACAGTGGCAAGAACCCCTAAACCACCCATCAACTACACTACTGGCTTGGCTGGGAATGTGAAGACTTTATATTTGGACTTATATAGGCTTTTGTCTTTATTCATTTTCTCTCAGTGAGTGTGCTGGAGGAGTTGGAAGAGAAACACAAGGCTGTTTAGTCTGAGTGCGTGAGCCAGAGTAGTCAGCTGTAGCTCTGCCCAGTACAGTAGCACCCTCTGAATGTCTTTATTTGGCATCTGTTTCCCTCGATTTAGACTTGATTTCAGATGCGTTTCGCCTACTCTGTCTGCTTCTCATACTGAAGTGTGAGACTTGGACTATAGTAGAAATTGTTGCCTCCTGTTTCAGCGTTGACAACGGTGGAGAAGTCGTCCCCCCGAATGATTTTGGAATTAATCTCTTATGGATCCATTCTAATGCTGTCCATTTCAATAATATCAGTGATGGAATGCATGCCGTGCCCTCTTGTGTTAATGGCTGCATCAGTAATGGATCCACACTGTATTGCTGCTAAGAGCTGACTGAATAATCTGCCCCTGCTGTGGCTGGAAAGACTGAGCCAGCTGTTTAATGATGTCAGCGTGCTGGAGGGGAAAGGAACACACACGTTCGCACACAGGCGCACACACCAACCGACTGACGGACTTAGGCACACTCACTCGAGGACAGACTGACGCGGACACGCACGGGCACACGGCAAACGAAACGCATCCGTCATCAGCTGAACAGCTGAACTGACTCCACAGGAAAGAAAACACCAACGCAGCCACTGTCAAGACAACCCCGACTGCATTGAACATACCAACGCATAGTGAGGATAGACAGATATGCATGTAGACTAGCCTTACAATGAAATTAATCACCCTGCTTTTTGAGTGTACAAATGTAACAGATAATTAACTTTTTTTTTTGCATCTTTCTCGCAGATCGATGCGCTGAGTAAGAGAAGTAAAGAAGCAGAGAACGCCTTCTTGAACGTGTACAAGAAAATAATCGATGTCCCAGGTAAGGCCTTGTTTTAACATCTATGCTGTGTGCAGCTCTTCAAATGTCTATCTGTGTGAGTGTGTTTGTCTAGACACCTCCCGAGTCCAAAAAAACGTGACCAGGAGACCCCCATATCCTGCCAGACAGCACCAACAGGGGAAGGAAAAAAAAAAGCATGACACCATTCCTCTGGTGCTCTTTCACTGTGCATTCAGGCGCGCGATGCCTTAATATGTCCCCGTGAGATCTCATCCCCACTGGTGAAGCCTTTAGAGGGTCTTAACAGAAGGTGCGTCCTGATATGGATGACAAGTGCGCCCACGATTGGCTGCTGCGAAGTGCACACATGAGCAGTCACGTTCAGCACACTGAGGCTGAGGAGGGACGCGCAGCACAGAGTGTTACGGAACACACACACGCACACAGTCACAGAGCTACTGGTTGAGAGATTTTCAGCTGTATGGGAGCCCTGGAGGGGCCCCGTATGTAGGAATGAGAGAGGAGTTGAGTTCATCTATAGCGTAAGGAGGTCATCATATTCCCACATGGATAGACCTACAGTAATATCTTTGGATTGTACTGCTCCCAATAAGTCAGCGCCAGCTCTGACGGGGCTATTCTTAACTTGCAGCGAGACAATGATGTAATGCCTCATGCACACACGCACACAGACACAGACCAGCCTGACTAATGCAGCAGTCTTGAAAGAGGAAACAGTGTGTTTTGTTCTGTCTTCTATCAGCTGAAGGCCTGGTTAGTCAGCCCAGTGTGCTCTGCTTTAGATTAAAGGTGTCTGGCGAGAGCGCTCAGCACCAGTGGCCCACAAGTCAAACTGCTTTTAACAGGCTGTACAGTTGATTTTGAGGGGGGTGGGTGGCTGTGTGAAGGACAAAGGTTTGATAAGAGGGAGAGAAAGTTGATTTTCAAGGGCGCCGAGGCACATAGGAGTCCAAAATCAGGGCGTACAGTTATCCTTAGTGTTTGCTTGTACTTGTGTGTATTTGTATGAGACTCTATGAAGTGTGCACATGTGTGTTTGAGACAAGGTGTGTGTGTCAGAGCTTAGCCCTGCATGGTGTGTCACCTTGACAGCACAAAATCAGCATGAAATTCCCCAATCGTTCTCTACTGATCTCTCATTAGCATAGTTAAGATATCTAACTGCGTCAGACATGAGACACACACACACACACACACACAAGTACACAGACAAACACACACACACACACACACACACACACACAGAGCCCTTACCCCCAGCTGTAAGCTGTCAGTTCCTCTTATCTGTACAACACACACACATAAACACACACACACAAACTGCTCTTTTAGCTGGCATGCTGATGAGCGTCGCCTGCGTCTCTTGGCTGCCTGTCACCAGTCTGCCACCCATGAGCACCAATCAGATGTGATTGGCCTGACTGACAGGGCTCTCTTCATCACACTGACAGTTAACCCTGCTGTGTGTTCGCAGACATTTTGGTAAAATGCCTCCAGAAAGTAGTCTTTCTTCCTTCTGTCTGTCTTTTTAATCTTTTATTTACCTTTTGCATTGCCTATTTTACAGTTTTAGTTTGTCCATCTGTCTGCTTCTGTTTCTTTCTTTTTCTTTTTTTCTTTTGCTTTTAAGCGACACGATAGTGAACACTTTAATTGATCGTCATAGCCCAGTAATCTCTGTTGTTAATGTGTCTCATCTATGGTACCGTCTGTGTCACTCTAGAAGTATTATTTATCCACTTATCTTGCTGTGTCAGCAGTTGACGCATTAGTTTTTCCCCTCCACACAAAACCAAAGATAATCTCAGAGCACAACTAAAGTCTTTGTTGATACAATGGCTGATAGTGTATCATTCAATAACCTTTATGGATAAAGTTTGGTTGATACAGAATGTGAAAACTAACAATGACCTTTCAGTGTTGTAAACTGTTGTAGCAAGTCAGATCTCTGGTCTGTTCTTTTCTTTTTAATCAGTGAAGTGCACTAACATTTTGCAAGTATTTACAGGAGAACTTGGCCAATAATGCTTCAAGGTCAGGATCAATATTGATGTCGTTAAAATTCAATTGCCATACATTGGCCAAAATTCGAATCTGGTTGTTTATAGCTCATTATAAAAGCATGTCAAAGGGCAGGATACTTAACAGCTGAACAATAAACTTTTTGAGATGTTCCGATACAGTTTTTTCCTTGCCGATACTGACTCTGATACCCAAACATGGGTAGTGTCCGATACTGAAAACTGATCCAGTAACAGTGCTTAAAAATATCGGTTTCTTTAAAACACAAGGTGTAATCATAATTTAGTAAAATAAAAAGATTTAAATAGAATACTATAAAACAGTAGTGCAACAGCAACTTCAAAACTAAAACCTATGAAAATCTAATTCCTTCCTTTACACTAACTAAGCTAACTGGGAAATAGCTGTGTACCATTTAGCGGCTAATAAATCACGTGGTATCAGATCGGAGACTGGTGTACTTGCCAATACCGATACCAGCATTTTTGGTGGTATTGGAGGCATTTTCTGATGCTGGTATTGGTATTGAATAGAAGAAAAATTGCAGACCTAGTTGAAACTAAAGTATTACAAATAATTACTTTGAATAAAAACAAACTGTAACTGAATTAAGAAAGACAAAGGTGGAAACACTAATTCCCTTGATCATTATTGATCTGGGATCATCCAAAATCAGATTATAAAATTAGTTCTGCAAATGCAGTCTAGCTGTTTGATTCATAAATTGTTATACATATAAACTACCTTATAGTTTTGTTAATAATTTTGGATATGTTTTGGTTCTTGCTTGCAGCAATAATTCTCCACAGGGAGTTCAGAGGTCAGGGTCAGCTCTAGGACAGTTCTCCTGGAGCAGTTAAAGATTCATTGCCTTGCTCAAGGACACTTCACCAGGGCAAACGTTTTTTTTTCTCTCAAAGGGCCTTGAATGCTGTTAATTCTAGCTCACTACGCCACCTTGCTGCCTGTGTTTGTGCAATCTGCTTTGCAGTGTGTTAACGTGGTGTGTGCTGTCTCTGCCAGATCCTGTACCTGTGTTGGAGCTGGCTCAGCAGCTGCAGCTGAAGCTCCAGAGGATGCACGACATTGAGACAGAGAACACCAAACTTCGAGAGACACTGGAGGACTACAACAAAGAGTTTGCAGAGGTCAAAAACCAAGGTTAGCAAGAGGATTCATGCTAAGGCACACACACTCACATTTGGATTGTCCTGACTGTGAGAAGGGCAGAAATGAAGGAGGCACAATTAATCACAGATGACATATATCTAAATTCAATATGCCTGTGATGAAATCGCTAGAAATACTTGCCTGTTAAACTGGTTATTATTTTTATATTAGTATATACTTCTGAATTGAAGGATAATGGACAATGTTTATTATGCACAGTGCCACGTGCCACACATTTAACAGCATTTAAGATACTGCTTAGTTAGTGAAGAATATAGTAAACAATTTCAAAAGGCTCTCAAAATTAATTTAACTTTTTTTGGGACAGTACCTTTCAAAACTTTATGGTCTGACCTAAATCTTTTTTTAAACAGAAAATTAGATCTTCACTTTAAACTCAAAACTTTAGTCTTTTTATTTGGACATTTTGCAATACCTGTCAAGAAGATGTGTGTTATTACGTTATTGTTTTATTGGCCAAATTTCATGCCAGCAAATTTGCAAAACGGAGACCCAAACTTACTGTCTTAAAATCCTATTTGACTTCCTACCTGGACTCACTGAAATTTTTTTCACAAATCCTAAAGCCGTGAACGTATCTATCCACACAGGTGTTTTCACAGTGAAGGCCCAGATGTACACACTGTATAACTGCTCATTTTGTTAAAGGTCTTACATATTATTGCAACATTTGGCACCAGTGATAATGGAGCTCCAGAGGTGACATGGATGTCTTATTTTTCTGAATGTTGGGGGTTTTTTTAAACACATTCATGTCACCTACTGGGATCCATATGGTGGAGCGAATGGCTGAGGAATAAATTTAGACTAACAGACATGAAACTTTCCTAACACAGAGTTGAAACCAGGCTGGCTGTGTGAAAACCAGAAATCCAAACCACTGAACTGAATGAAACCTGAGCTGAGTATTATAAACACTGAGATTTCTATTTCGACCCACAGAGATGTATTCACACTGAGCTTCAGAAAAGTATTTTATTGAAATATTACACACAATTACATCACTGGTTGTGGAGAAAAACACGACTCCTGATCAAATGCTTTACTCTTTTTGCTCTTGTTGCTACTGTCGCAGTAATCAGACTCACGGGATGCAGGCTGTGGGTATAAATCAGGCACTGGGTGACAATTTCTTTCAGCATTCTTTCAACCTTTTGCTATCTGCACGGTATTATTTTGCACGTGCACCATCGCTGCACTTTGTCCATGACAACTGTAACTGGTTTAATGAAATACTATCAAGTCAGAATGTTTTTCTCCTATGGAGTGGTGGAATGGGACCGTCATGTTCATATTTTTCCATACAAAGGCCCCATGGGGTCCGCCGGAATGGGCGTGACTGAGGCCCCCTATGGCAGAAAGACACCGAGAGCAGTCTGAGCTTTCCTCTGCACTGACGCAGTGTTGTGGAGACAGGTCTGTCTATGCAGGCCAGGGCTACAGCTTTAGAAGACATGACTGTCTTCTGGTAAAACTGCTGGAAACATTCACTTTGACAGATGAAGTGGTCCCAGAAATATCTACCATCCTATGATGGCAGTTTTTACTTTCAGTTTTGTTTTTAGTCCAGACAGAAGTGCTGTCCCAACACATCGTCCCCTCCGTTTAATAACTGTGTGGCGATTTCAAACTCCAGTGGGATGCTCTTGTTTTGTGGCGGCTTGAGGTCTCTCTCCATCAGCTGGGGATAAGAACATAGAAGACATTATTCATGCCCTTCAGATGACTGGGAATGAGTATTTGCACCATTAACATTAACTTCCATTTTGCTAGCAAATAATGTATATTTTGTAATTGTTAATCTGAGTGATGAAAGGTGGAGTCAGTAGGATTTTACTAAAAAATAAAATACAGACATGTACAAAAGTAATGCTGCTCAGTCATCACTTCTGGGCCTCTAGAAATGTGTGATGGTGACTGTGTATGGAGACACACCACCCTGTGCCTGGATTTTGATGTTTTGGTTTCGTCCATACGTGTCTGGGGGGGGGTGTTCCCCTAGCAAATGACAGCGTGCAGGTGAGGTTAAGAGCACCATGGAGCACAGCGACTGGACGCCGTCCAGACTGGGGAAATTATGGATGCAGACATAGCGTGGCAAAAAGGAAATATAGCTCTGGTGAGACCAAACAGCAGCAGATAAAACTTGTTCTAGAGAGAGAGTGAGTCTCGGTTTGGCTTTCAGCCGCTTTGGAGTATTGAAGGAGAGGCTGGGAAGAGCGATGCAGGAGTTGGCCTGCTTTGTGATGGACAGGTAGGTGCTTAACTCCGGGGGTGAGCTTGTT
>JAPXVT010000027.1:22042270-22053106 GCA_029823135.1 Acanthurus reversus
ATAATTAAGATAATCTGAGTGTTTGTCGGAAAACTTTAATTGTTCACTGATTAAGACTACAACATTCTTGCTGATTTCTTTTAGATCTATTGTCACAAAAATAGGTTCTTTTTAAATCTTCAGTGACAGGACTGAGACCCTCATGGTAAAATAAACTAAACAAGTTAATTATAAAAAATGAGATGTAAAACAACATTAAAAAAATCAAGATGTGGTGACTTTATTTTTCTCGTTAGTTCACACTTTTCTTGGACCCATTAGCTCATGTTTCTAAAATCATGGCTATAGTTCCGCTCATCACTTTAAGATATAAATTTGCATAATATTAATATGATTTAGGATGTTGAAATCATAAAAAATTGATGGGATTTTGACATAAAAACACAAGAAAAAAACCCTTCTGCAATTTTTTTAATTAATTCACATTAAAACAGAAAGTCTCCATGCAAGGACTTATTTTTTTATCACCATGACATGAATATTCAAATGAGAGACACAAGCTGCCTCTGCAGTCTGCTCCATTCAAGCAGCTTTTATTCTTTGCACCATCACACATGCAGGCTGTTCCACAAATGTTGTATGTCAGATCCAAATATTCCGTGCCGTAGTCTTTTTTTCTTGCCTCCACACTGACACGCTGCTCTTCTTCCTCCTCTCCAGCCTCTCCTCGGCGGGTTGGCATGGCCCAGTGATGAACGGAGCGGTGGTGCCCGGTAGCCCGGAGCTCTCCTCCTCGTGCCCACTGCCTGACTGGCGAGAGTTCTGTGAGCTCCATGCTCGAGCCTCTGCTGCAGACTTTGCTGACAAGTTCCAGCGCTTCCTGTCGGAGAACCCCTGTTACGACTCGCCAGGCGCTGATGTGAGCTTCTCACAGCATTTTGCACATCACTTCCTGGAGTGCTTCTCAGCAGCGTTGACCCAGGCCCGGGAGAACCAGGCATCCTCCCCGGGGGAGGACGGCTCCATCACAGCTCCAAAGTACAGTATTGTTCCTTTCCTGGGAATCCAGGGCTGCCCGCTGTCCTACGGTCACGACCTTTACCAGAGGCGCAAAGACGCAGGGGCTTCTAGTGAATCCCTGGACAGTATGGACAGTGGTGGGGGAGGGATAGATGGGGGAGGCGGTGGCACCCCCTCGTCCCGAGGCCCCCAGCCAGCCCACAAGGTCTCTGCCCTGGGACAGTCCCGCAGCTCAGAGGATGTTTCGGTCAGTCACCCAAAGGCTCGCTTTAAGAAGGGCTTCTCCTTGAGGAATATGAGCCTGTGCGTGGTGGACGGGGTGAAGGAAATGTGGCACAGGAGGGCCTCCCCCGAACCTGACGGTCCCTCTGGAACCAGGAAGGCTAATGGGGGAGGGGTAGGAGGAGGAGGAGGGGAGACTGCAGGGGGAGAGAAGTGGTCCCAAAAGTTGCGGCTTCCCAGGGGTTCCCAGGGCCACAAGGCCGAGATGCTGGAAATCCAGAGGGAGGGGGCGCTGAGGTACATGGTGGCTGATGACACAAACTGTATGGGTGCTGCGCAGTGGCAGAAGTGCCGGCTGCTGCTGAGGAAGACGAAGAGGGAGGAAGGAGGCGAGAGGTTCCTGCTGGAGTTCTACGTGCCACCGAAGGTACACAAACACACACACACACACGGAGGAGAATCAGGCAGAAAACACTGATTCAATGCTTCAGTGATTAGGATGATTTCATTAACAAAAATTAAATGTAAGGCCTGTTTGAGACAAAAAAACAAACTTCTTTCTTCCTATTTTTTGTATTATTGTCAACTATTTGGGGTTTTGTACTGTTGGACTGCCCAAACAATCAACTTTAAGATGTCATGTTTTTTTTTTTTTTACCTTCAGTCATTTTTAAAAAGCCTTTCAGTGCATTAACACCCACCATATCACATCACCCACCTCTGCCTGACAAGAATCAAAACAGACTCACAGACAGACACATTAATTATCACTGTCTATTGCATCCTCAATCCTACAGAAAACAGGGTAGGATTCAGGAAAATCTGCATTTTATTGTCTTGGGATTTAAAGTCCGAAGTCAAAGTCAAACTTCCAAAGTCTTTTCATCAAGCCATTATTTAAAAGTGCATTTCCACATCTTCAAAAAAAAGTCTAATTGAAGATCTGACTAAATGATTAGTGTAAAATATTATCCACACTTATTAATTTATTTAAAAAATATTCACTGCAGCCCTTCCTGAATCCCTGATACAAATCCAGGCTGATAATCCAACCCCCTGTGAAGCTGGATGGCACAGCCTGGACTCAAACCACACACACACACACACACACACACACACACACACACTCACGTGCATGCATACACACTTCCCATTTGTCTATATGGGATTTCCAGTTCATTGCCCATGAACTTAAGGAGGCCATGAAGCTGTGCAGCTGTGTGTGTGTAAATCTGCCACTGTCCTTTGATCATGGCTGGTGGGAATGTGGGGATAAGGTTGTGGGGAGGGGGGGGCTGGTGACAGGAACTGGAGACTGTGTGTTTGTGTGTGTGTGAGAGGGTGAGAGAGAGAGAGAGGAAGCTGGTACATTGATTTCTATGAGCAGGAGCAAAGATTCCCTTTCATGTGAAAAAAAAAAATCGATCGGTCTTTCGTCTTTGGCAAACTGTCTGCTGTGACTCAAACCGAAAATGTGAACCAAAATAGTTTTGTGACTCACTCAAAACTCAGTGAGAGTCACAAGAGGAACACATGAAGTGACACTTAATAATCGTGCCTCTGCAGTTTCATCTGTTGTGCCCTTTTGAGGTCCACATGTGGGAAAATTGTTATCAGCTGTGATCGAGGCTGAGATGAAGAAAAAACTTGCTGCGAAGTGACACATTAATTAAACACACATCTCCACAGGCCTGCCCTGCAGACACTCTGAGCTGTTTTATCACTGCTGTCCTATTCAGGTCTTACAAATCATAACGGTGCAGAGTCAACAGTGTCGGAAAGATAAACTGACTCATAAAATCTCACTCCTACCTGCTCCTGCCTGACTGGCTGACTGGCTGACTGGCTGACTGGCTGACTGGCTGACTGGCTGACTGGCTCCGTCCCTGTCAGGACCATCAATCCACCACTGCTCAGTTGTGGCAGAGCCGACACACTGCAGCACACTCGCTAACTGCCTGCATTATGACACAGCATGCAGGTCCTGAGACGACCAGCTCTCTGGTTCACAGCATCCAATGAAGGTGCAATAAGTGAAGAGTAAAAGTTGCTGTGACGCATCACAGGAACTGTTTGTTATCATAATAAGCAGAAAGAAGCAGCTTTAAGTTTTGCCTAAAAATACTAAAAGGTTACTAGCTGTGTAGTTTTTCTTTTTCTGGTGATTTTTCTGCTGTTTGATTGTGTGATTATCTTGTTTTCATGGAAGACTGGCCCAACTTGAATGAAAACCCATTTCTGTGGAGGTTTTGACAAACTTCAGTGTTTCCTGTATTTTTAGAATTAAACTAAAGTTTAAAATATTGCCTGAAAAATGCCACTTTTTCCCTTTACACTTATTTAACTCAATATGCAGTACTCGATGAGAGCTAAATACTTGTAGCTTGTGTCATAAATTGAGAAAGAGTGGCACACAAATGTGTCCTGAAACCTGGAAATGAGTTAGCTTTTATAAAAATTCTAGTTTCCTCATCTGATTGTCAATTAGGTTTTTTTAAATCATTTTAGTCCAATGTTTAAAACAAGATCTGTGGTTAACACAAGCTTAAGAATTTTTTTAAATTTTGATTTTGAAACTTTGATGTGTCCTTAAAAAAGCAGATAGCTCACAAGTTGAATAATGAAGCTACAGAAGTTGACAGCGGTGTTCATTTGGGATTATGATCCTGTTGAACAAAATGTGTAAGAATCCTAAACTTTTGATCACCTCAGGGCTTATTTTCTTCTAAATGTCTGCTTAAAAATCCAATTGGCTTTTTTGTTGCGAGGCAGCCGGGTAGTGCTAACTTTAGCATTTCATTTAACCATGCAGATAGTTTATAGTTTTATTTGTGCAGGTATCCCTCTCTGAGGTGTCTCCTTTGGATGAACTGAAAAACATCTAAACTTTAAAACTGTACTTATCAATATTTTCATGGTACCTAGAGTTCAAATAGTGTTTGTTAAGTGAGAATCTGGTGTTTCTCTCAGCTCTCACTCTCACCACCTTCATCAGCTCAGCAGACGGCTGTTGTCAGAGAAAAGCTGATAAAACTCTGCACAACCTGCTCAGTCCAGGCTAACAGACAAATTCTATGATCAGAGCTAAAAGAAAAAGTGAATATTGGACTTGTGTCCACAGAAAAATGACTTCAAATGAATGCTAATGTCGTTGCTGGTCTGCTTAGTGTGTAAATAGGCTCCTGTTTGTTAACAAATTTGCCACATCTCACCAGATCAAAGTAAAACCTTCTGTTTTTCATCCTTACTGTTAGAGGTTAGAGACAGAAACACTGAACACACCAACTACACACCTATTTCCCATCAGAACTCTGTGCTGCATGCAGTCATGTACAAACTAAATATTTCCAACAGACAGTGAACACTCCGATTGTTCTGTCCTCCACAGGAAGTGGTCAAATGGTTTAATACAGGAAGTGTTTTTTGACATCTGATCCAGAGAAAGGAATTGTGGGCGTGGACGGCAGCCAGCTGCACAGGCAGATCAGGATGAGAACAGTGTTGCTCCAGACAGATCAGCTGATAAGCCCCTGCCCGACCATCAGTCAGCCTCCTCCTTGCTCTGCCCGTCCTGACACGCACAGAAATAAACACACACACGCACACACGTGCACAGATCACCGCCTCAAACACACTCATTGGATCTGTTAAGATTATCGTCTGGATCCTGCTCTCAGCAGAGGGCAAACGGAGGCCAGGATGTTTTCTGTGCTCACCCTCATGTAAACTCTTCCTGTTGTATGTTTGTTGCAGTCAGTCAGGGGGAACAACTGCAGTGAGAAATAAGAGACTGCATGAAAACTGAACTGTGGAGCCACTTCTGCAGATCGTGCAAACTTTACTTTACTTAGTCTTGTTTTATTTAATGAGTTATTTTGTCTTAAGAGAAGTGGAGTTTGTAGCTGCTCAGGCTGCACCCATGATTCACACTGCATGTTGCCCCATAATCATCATGTGTGAAGGAGAAGTTTGAGGCTTGTGCAAAGTTGGGTGCATTTCACGCTGAGGACAAAGTGTGAAGCGCTAATATGGATATGTGGAGTTTTTTGTAGTAAAAAATAAAGTGTAACAGTGACAGTGACTATGACAATTGCCCTCTACAGAATGTGATGAATATGTCTCAACCCCCGGGGGGGCCCCAGCCCTCCACTTTGGGAACCACTGTACTAAGAGCTCCTAAAAGATGTTTTAAAATCTAATTTCTTTCTCAATAACATTAAATATTCATTACAAAATAAATTAGAAATCTCCCCTGTGAAATAACAAAAAGTAACTTAGAAAACTTTGAGGCTGGTACTGCATGTTTACGGAACCTTTAATATAAAGAAATGTCTACTTTTGACATCCCAACATGGGGCTCATGTTTGAGTTTTGAGCAGCTCAAACCAAGCATTTTTTAAATTTTTTGATTATTTTTTGACTGTTTTCTTTGAATAAATCTAATAAATAAAACTTTTTAAGGTATAATTGTAAGGTGAATAAAAAGCAGGACTAGATAAAAGTCTCAAAAAATAAACATACTAGTGTGGAGCAGGAGAGCTTTATTCATTCTTCGTGGTCCCATAAGTGGATCTTATGGCCTTTTCAGGATCCAGACCCTCAGGCTGGGACCCACAACAGCCAGCAGTCCTGTGTCTACTATTGTGTCATATTACCTCACATAACCATATAATATATACTTAACCTTTAATTCTGTCATTCTTGACTTGACTTCAGTCCTCAAAGCCCAAAGTGAGCATCCCTCTGACAGCCATCGTGGAGGTGAGGACCACCATGCCGCTGGAGATGCCTGACAAGGACAACACTTTCGTCCTTAAGGTGAGAACTACAACCGCTTTACAACCACGTCCACACACCTGCCCCAGTTTCAGATGTAATTGCTACACAATAACAGGTTGTTGGAAACGGGCTGGCCCGGCCTGTTCGGTCCTTTGAACAGAGCTCAGTGTGTGATTGCAGTTCTTGGCTGCTTCCACAGGTGGAAAACGGGGGAGAGTACATCCTGGAAACCATCGACTCGCTGCAGAAAAACTCCTGGGTTGCTGACATCCAGGACTGCATAGACCCCGGGTAAACCACCAGATAAATATTTGCTGTAGGCTGAAGATGGAGGGGAGAGAGGGGTGGAGAGGTTGGATGGGAAGGGGGAAGGAGGGGTAACACACACAGTCATTAATCATCAAATTAGTGGAGTTTTTGACAGGTTGCTTTAGTACAAACATGGGCGAGCTTGCACCACTGACATTCCTCCTCAGTTTCCTGGGTTAGTAAACGTTGGGGCTGTAAACAGAAGAGTTATTTGTGTCCGGGGTTGTAGGATGTGGATGTGTGTAGAGTTGTGTGTTAGGACTCGATGGTGTTTGTTTGCAAGTGTGCGTGTGTGTATACGTTCTTGTGGTTCTCCTGACCTGCCTGCTTGTGTACAGTGACAGCGGTGATGACATCGAGCTGGCGTCGTGTCCTCATGGTCAGGCCTCCAAAGACTGCTCCATGGTGGCCTCATGCAGCTGTGAGCTGCTGTCTGAGGGTAAGCAATGACTCTGCACCACCAGTATTTGAATTATTTTGATTTATATAAATCGGTTTAAATATTAAAAAATGTTTTAAGGTGTGTATCGTGCTCCGGAGAGGTCGTGTCCCTCAGCAGCAGAGCATTACAGCGCCCCCTCAGTCCGTTGCAGGGAACCCCCCTTCACCCAGCACCCATCCCACATGCCTTTAGAGCGCTTCCTGCAGTCCCCAGAGGCCCAGAGCTCTAACTCTTCTGCAGGTAATCACACATTTCCTTTCCCCTTCAGACTCTCCGTATCAAAGCATGTTAAAACTCACACATGAAGAAAAAACACTCGTTTGTTTCCACCTTGCTCAGGTGGCGGTGATGGAGCCAAAGAGTCAGAGGGTGATGCCAGCCTGGTGGGTTACCCATGGTTCCACGGTACATTGTCCCGCGTGCGAGCGGCTCAGTTGGTGCTTGCAGGCGGGGCCAGGAGCCACGGGCTGTTTGTGATTCGTCAGAGCGAGACACGGCCGGGCGAGTACGTCCTCACCTTCAACTTTCAGGGCAAAGCCAAGGTGAGACGATTAGAAAGAGGAAATATATCATCATTTTATTTAACTGATACACTCCCTGTTAATTAACTGCAAAGAGAGACAGAGATGCTTGTGTGTTGTTTATGTTTAGAATAGTGGTGCAACCATTACTCCAATTATTTTGATAGTTTTTTTTTTCAGCTTATGTTTAATTTCTCTCACAAAATCTTAAAAATATTGAGAAACTCTTTCACTTACTTGTTTTGTTTGGTTAACAGTAAAAAATTAACAACATGTGCATTGAATTGAAAGTAAGAGAAAGAAGAGAGGATATCTGAGAAGCTGGAACCAGAAAAGGATTTTTTGAGTTTTACAAAGAATCGATGAATAATGAATTAACTTGTTGTTCCTACTCCAGAGAACATTAGTCTCCTCCCAGCTGCAGTAGTGTTAAAATCACTGGAGCTTGTTCTCAAGACATTTTCTTTGGATGCAGCCACTGCAGCTCACAGCACACCAACTTGTTCAGGCCCTGGAAGAGATGCAGTAATGTCCATGTGCTCTTATGTAACATGATCCCTGCACATCACATCCTGCCAGCCAGCAGTGTCGAGGAAGTGTCAGCTGCCGCCTCTTCCTCTGGTGTCAGCCTTGGCATTCTGTCGCTCTGCTCCCACAGCGAGACGCCGCTCAGAAATGTCCTGACCTCTGTCTTGGTCTGTCTGTTTCAGATGTTCACTCTGTCTCTGTCTTTCTGTGTTGTGTCTTCTTTCCCTAACCTCTCTTTTATCAACCGTCTCTCCTCATTCTCTTCATTCATTTGAATCCTAAACCTGTGTCTCCACTGTTGACATCCTACCCCCCCACACCCTTCCCTTCCCTTCCGTCTCCTTACCAGCATTTGCGCTTGTCGGTGAATGAGAACGGGCAGTGCCACGTCCACCACTTGTGGTTCCACACCGTGTCGGACATGTTGAGACACTTCCACGCTCACCCCATCCCTCTGGAGTCTGGAGGCTCTGCTGACATCACATTACGCTCCTATGTGCAAGTGCAGCGCAGCTCCAACGCAGGTACACAACACACTGACGCGAAGTGCTCACAGGCAGGCTTAAAACTGGTCATAACTGATTTAACTGAAAAGGACATAGATGATAATAAGGTGCCTGACCACACAACACATATTTTAATTTAACAGTTGACATAAAGACATTCTTATGGCGTTCTTTTTAAAATTAAAAGGGATAATATTTGGATTAAAGACCCACAACCTTGCAGTTTCTCATGTCCTTGTTAGATGCTTCATAAGTGCTTTGAGGTTCAGTTTTTTGCACATTAAGCCTTGTGATCAGGATATTTATGATCATACACAATTATCTATAGCATCATAATGATAACCTGTGCAGTCCTGAGAGCTGGAGCTCGTTGCAGACGTTACCGCTAGCTGAAAACAACAGAGGAGCATGCACGCTCAGATAACAGGTCAAAAAATACAATTAACATTTGCTGTAAAACACTTGAAACTCGCCCAGTGTTTAGTGGTGTGTCCTCTCATGTACTACACTAAAAAAAAGTGGTTGTTTGTTTGTTTCGTGAAGCAGCTGAAAGAGCCGCTTTTGGGTTATACAGCTTTGTGTTTTATTGTCGGGTACATGAGAGGACACCATTAAACATTTGGTGACTTTTACGTCTTTTAAAATTAGCATTTATTGTGTTTTTTGAGTGACCTACTGAGTTCACATGCTCCTTTGTTGTTTTCAGCTAGCAGTGACATCAGCAAGAGCTCCAGCTCTCAGGACGGCGCCAGTTGTCATAATAATGCCGCAGAACATTGTATATGATCGTAAATATCCTTATTATAAGGCTTAATGTGCAAAAAAATGAACTTCTCCTTTAATAGCTGGTCTGCTGGAAAAGTCAAAGCCCTGCACAGCCGGTGGAGGTGATTAGAACTCTGCTCTGGTTGTTGGGTGGAGCTATTCAGGAAATGACCTGAGGTCACCAAAGGGAAAAATCTACACATCCTTCCTGGAACAAATTAAATTTAATTCATAATTATTATAAAAAAAAAAATTCCATTACTCAGTTCAGTACACTCAGGGGTTTGGTTGTGTCAGCCTTAATTGGATGGTATGACCATTAGCTTGTGGTTGCTAATGTTAGCTAATGTTTGAAAAGTTAAGGTAGTTGTTGTTTTGCTACTGAGTAATTTCACTGATATTGTAACTCTTCACGCTTTTGCCAATGTAACACTGCATATTAGCATTTATTGTAATGGTGTAACTACCTCAGTTGTGACTTAAACCAAACAAAAAATAAGGCTAAAATTTGGAGATTTCCAGCTTTTGCATGCAGCATTTGGAAACAATTATTTAGGTGGCTTCAAAGAAAGAAGCATCTCGGCTGAGCAGTCGCTCCTCAGGTCACCAACAGATACTGGAGGACATTAAAAACTTCTAGAAAGTCAGATGTGTCAATGGATAGTATAGGTTTGTCCTCATAAATGTTGGGAGTTGAGCTAAATCTCAGTGAACCTTGGCCGCCTCACTCCCCTCCTCATCCATACTCGCACTTCTCCTGCCCTCCGCTCCCCTGGCATGGGATGAATGCCCTCCTGTACAGGAGAGTGAGGGGGCGATTATACCGCAGCAGTTTTGCATGCAGGCCGAGACTCTGGTCCCAACCCACCCTGGTGGTCACAAAGAGGCCCTCTGTTTCCCCGAAACCCTGTGCCTACACACACTCATACGCTCACTCCCAAACACACACGTACATAGAGTGAGTGTTTGATTCAGGGCGTAAAAGACTTTACTGATACGCTGCTCAGGCGTGTCTTTGGCACCACCAGTGTTGTTGGTGTTGTTGCTCACCAAGAGAAAGAACAATAAAGGAAGTCCACACTGCCTGTGTTTACATGGTGCTCTTCGAGGGAGCCTTTTGCAAACTGTTCTCCAGTGTTAAGCAACAATTATATGTTGCACAGATTAATCAGTGTAATAAATCTTCTATTAAAAGAATTTCTTCTTCTTCCCACAATCTGCTACAGATGTGACCGTGCCTCCAGCCCTCACCCCACCCAGGGATGCAGGCTGCCGAACAGATTCAGCCCAACCAGCTCTCCACCCTCCTGGTATCACAGCGCCTGCAGGGCCCCCTCCTGACGCCCCGCTCTCCTCCAGCACCTCCTCCTCACCCACCGCCCTTCCCTCCCTCTCCCGCAGTGACCCAGGTACGGGAGGAGGAGTGGGTGGAGGGTTACAGAGTCGAAGCAACAGCTCTGAACGCCTGCTGGAGGCCTCTAGCGGTGCGTCTGAGGACTACCACGACGCTGACGGGACTCGCAGGCCCCGAGCAGTGGAGAACCAGTACTCTTTCTACTAAACCACCCAGGGCAGTCACTCACGTACTTTCTGGGTTGGATGAGATGCAGGAGGCTGGGGGTGTAATGGGGCGATGTGCTGATGATGAAAACGGTCCAAATCTCTGGATCACCCATTGTTTTGTTTGTTTGTTTTTGTTTCAAGGCAATTTCCTGTTTCTCTGATTTGAGAAGGGAGGTGAGATTGTGCCGAGCAGTGTGTCCACGCTGTTAAATCCCTCTGCGGCTCTGTGGCTTTGTTTCAT
>JAPXVT010000027.1:22102655-22113459 GCA_029823135.1 Acanthurus reversus
GTGTGTGTGTGCGTACGTACGTACGTGTGTTTCTTAAAAAAAAAAAAAAAATCAGGCTTAAGGAACACCCAAACCAAAAGAGAAGACACCTTTAACCAGGTGCTGATGGAGTGCCGGGCCAAATGATGAGTGTATGTTTACCTGTGTGTGTGTGTGTGTGTCTGTGTGTGTGATGCAGAGACAGATGGAGAAGGCTGAAGCAGGGTGAGTGTCTGCAAGACTCTTTTTTTTTTTCTTTTCCCCCCAACTTCGGAGCTTTGGTACAAGATTAAAAAAATCACCACACCTTCATTCCTCACTGTTTGCCTAGAACTCTTTTCTTCTTTCTCTACCTCTTGCTTCTGCGTGTGTAATTAGGTCCGCTGCAGTTAATTTATGCACTGATATCTCCCGTTGCTGCCAATCCTGTAAAAATCCTGAAAAATATTGTGAGGGGTTTCTTTAATTGGATTCTGTTGGCAGCACACTCTTTCACCGCTAACATTTACCGTATGAAATTTTTAGATGGCAAATATTTTCTCAAGTGAATTATATGTGATTGTATTTTTCCCCTGCACATGTGACATTTGCTGATATTTTCAGGTTATTTTCAACAATGGATGCTTATCAAAGAATTTTTATTTTATCATCTGGACATTTTATTTTTTCTGCAGGTAGATATGAGGAATAAAAGATTGTGCTGATGAAATTGGACAGAAAAAAGTTAAATGTCAGAATGTTTTGTATTTTTTTAAATTCAGTTATTCTGTTAGGATAATAAAATGCCATTAAAAAGCATTGATGTGTAATGTTTTGAGCTGAATGTGTCTTCATCTGTGCGTATGTGCAGAAAAGTGGGATGTCATTTAGCCCATTAATATTTGAACTTATTCACTGAGAGCTCAAATTGACTTGTTCTGTTAACTGGGGTCAACAATTTCAAATGAGCTATTAATCGACTGCTGGAAGTGACTAATCTTGGAGTGCAATTCGAGAGCCTCTTTAGGTGTGACTTTCTCTCTCATGCACCCTAATAGCTCTCCGAATATATATGAGAATACTATTAATTACGCCACTTATGCCGCACCCTGCGCTCCAAGGACCTTAACTTATTTTCTCATCCGATCCTTTGAAGTGGGTGATGACTTCCATTCCCAGGGACAATGGACAAATAATCATTAAATGTCTCATTCAATTTTTCCTGGTATCGTTTTTTCCAGTTTCTCTCTCTCCTCCTTTCTCTCCCTCTGAAATATGTCTTGCTAAATTGCTGCAGACACATTTATCTGTTTGGTTTTCTGTAAAATATTTGATGCTCCTTCCATTAAATTTGACAGTGTGTGTGTGTGTGTGTGTGTTAAGGCTTTGTATATCTGTGTGGGATGAGCTCAGTAGCAGCATACCGTTGTAGGTTCAGTAACAATGATATATTAGGTAATAGCCATCAGGTCATAATGGGTATTGAACCTGTGTTTCCTCAGAAGCACATTCCTCTAATGCAGGAAGGAAAGATACAAATGCATTTTTATATTTAGAAGCATGATCGAATTCACGTCGTCCATTAAATAATTGCATTATTTGTTTTGTTTTCTAGTGTTAGCTATCGGTCTTGCTCAGCACTGTTTCTCATTATTTTTAAAGCTTTTCCCAGGAGAGCGTGGGGCTTATACAAAGTGCGACACATTTGGCCAGATGGAGAAATTAACCTTCAAGATAACTTTGTTTGATGAACAAATCAGTCATGTTACGTTGGAAAATTAAGTCTTGATGACTTCAGGATCACTTACTGTAGATATTGTTTTCCCCATGTTAACCCTGTTGGTCCACTTCTGTTTTTTACTACTTTTATTTATCAGCCTTTTAAAGTCCCTCAGTAGCTTCAAATGTGGATATATCTCCTTTTTCATGTTGATGAGGGACCAACATGTGGAATTTAGGCTCTCCAAGAGAAGAGTTAAGAATGCATTTTATCACAGCAGTAAAGTTGTTCATTTTGATAGTTTATTAGAGAACAGTAAGAGCTAGTAAGTGACATTTGTGAGGTTTTAGGTGAAACTGACAGGAACTACGAATGCACAATAGACCCATAACCAAAAAATAGGATGCAGTCAGTGTAAATTGATCAAGTATAGCAACAAAGATTTAATAAAAGAAACTGTTACTTCAGCCTTAACTTGAATGAACTGCAGCTTTTATGACTCCATGAGGGTCAGCTAATATGAAATATCTACAAAAGCATCCTAGCCAATGAATAGGCCTAATGGAGGCAAGAATTCACTGATTTTTACAGCCTTATTTTGCCGTTAGGAAGAATGAAACAAGCCCAACCTCTGATGCTCACATGTCAATTCCTCCCGTCCCTTCTCACGCATCTGGAGGAGAGAGAGGATGACATACTCAGGGTTTCACAACAGTGATGGTTGGTACTCAAACACAGTCAAAGAAGATGGACAAACTGGGAGACTACAGGGCGTATCTTAATACAAACTGCTTGACTTGACTTGAGAGTGTTTTGGGAAGTTTTTAAAAAAGGACTCAAAAGCAAAGCACAAAACAGGCAAGTTGAAGAAAATAAGAGCCAGGTTTAATAATGTAAAGCTGATATTAACAAACAAGGAACTGAGGATGCGATACCAAAAAAATAAAGAAAAAAAAAACCATATTGAACTTAAACTGAGATGGCATGAGGAAACGAAGTGGGAGCAGACCTGACAAAGAATGAGGAAAAACACAGACTCAGATACACTTGGTTAATAAACAACAGGTGAAACCAATCAGGACAGTCAGGTTGGAAAAAACACAAAATACAAAAGACAGAAAGCATAACAAAACATGAAACATGAGAAAAGAAATTACAAAATGAAAGAAGAAACAGACAACTAAAATCCCAAACCATGACAGAGAGAAGTGTATGTTCATTAGGTTTATTATGTTTTGACACATATGGAAACAGAATGATATGTTTTTTTTCTTTACTTTTTAGTCCTCTTGCCTCTGTATGAAGTGTAAATAGTGCCTCATATAAACTTGAGCTTGATGTATAAAAATATTCTTTGTTTCTTTTTTGTAAAACATAAGATCAGCTTTTGCTCCATGTCGCAGTCCTCCAGTGTTATAAAGCTTGTGTCTTTGTAAATATGCATAACCAGCACAAGAAAACCAGTTTGTAGGCTAAAGTTAACCAGACAAGAAGTTAAAGCTCCTTCTTCTTTTTGACCTCCAGTGTTGCAAATAGAATTAAATTGACAACATTAAACAAGATAATCAGACATTTGACACAATATGTAAGTTACAGTCACACCTGTGGGCAATTTCAGGATCTCCAATTAGTCTAACCTTTGTGTCTGCGGGAGGAAACCTGAGCAGCAGTGGGGTTATTAGAGACTGATCCCACTGCACTTAATGTGTCTTCATGTCTGTACATAAAAACCATTTGAGACAAGCAGCCTGGAGTAATGCCTCGTAGTGCTGTCTGTACTACTTAGAGGACGCAAAAATCGATGCAAAACTAGAGACTAGGAAACCAGCACAGGGACTTGAGCTCTGTCTTTTCTCTCTGCACGTCTGGCTGCAGAGTTTTGGATCAATTGCAATATCAAGTTTCAGTTGTTGTTGCTGTTTTTTGCTGGAAAATTCGACTGAAAAGAAGAGAGATTAAATGTTAACTTCCTTTTGTTTGCCCATTTACACCAGGAGAATGCTCATGATTCGTGACTTGGCTTGAGACACGTGATGGCATGAGTAGTGCATTGTCAAAGACCCCATGAAAAATATGTGTTAATTGTTTATGTATCTCATGTTACGTGCTAAATATATGTTTAAAAATCCTGCACTCGTAGGCGTTTCAAATTTTTCGTCCAATGAAAATGCATGAGCGGATAATATAGACACAAGCCTCAAGTTGCGAGGTATCAGCTCCATCACGTGGATGAACCTGCATTTCACCAGAAATACTGCCAACTTCAGTAGTGTATTTAAGGAAATACAGCCTGACTCCAAAAACGTCAGCATCATCATTTTCTTTCTCTGTTTCATCCCTGGCCAGTTCGTCGCTAAAATCCACAGGCATAGACGAAGGTGGTGGTGAGAAGTCCTCCACAATAGAGATAAGACTGACACCATTAGCGTTCTCCATGGTGAGGGTGGGCGTGACGCACATTTAGCCCTATTGGCTGCTGTGAGTGTCAATCAATATCTGTGACAAGTTCCTGCTTAGAGGCCTGTTTTTGCCATTAACACGTCATTATGCGAAACCAAATCGCACTCTGACTTCCGTTAATGTGGCGCTTAACTGCAGAATATCTACAAATTTCAAAATCAAATCCACATTTTAGATCTTGCGTAACTACCGTGTTGCCTCTGCAACACACTCTTGGGCTTCTGTTTTAATGAAGTGCAGAGAGTCTGCTCTGTAACTCTGGTACTTGAGTTTATTTTGCAACATTTCTCAGTGTGTTTGCTGAGTGTTTGCTCCCTCTGACATCTCAGCCTCTAGTTTCTAAAGCGCATCTTTCTCCTTTGACTCCTGAAAGTCCTCAGCTCGCAGCTTTGGAGAGGCTTGTTTTAATTGCAGCCTGTGAGTGTTACTATTTCTAGTGTCAGTTTTTTTGGCTGAGCGCGCTCCCTCCCTCAGAGTGCTGTTTGCCAAAGCTCCTCCACCAAAAAATTTGAAAGTGTTGTGCAAGTTCTACCAGCCTTCTGTATTCCTTTTGTTCCTCCTCAACCATCTTTTTCCTTTGTCTGCCTCCTTTATCTCTTGCAATTTCCTTTTCTCTCACATCTCCCTCACCGTATCCAAGCTGCTGCAGTGTAATAGCCATTGAAGACACAGTGTGGATTATTAATATGCCTCTTAAAGTAAGGTTAACAAGATATGGAGGGTCAAAGCCGAGGGTAAGGACACATACAACAGGGGTCAAAGCTGGTAAGATGACTCATTTATGAAGGCATAAATCAGTTTAACTGCCCTCTCTCCTCTTGACCCCTGAACCAGCGGTCAGCAAGAGGTGTGTGGTGTCACTGCTCTGATCTAGATGGAAATGTCAAGTGTTTGGAGGCAGAAGGGGGTTTCAGTAAAGAAACACTCAAAGTAACCCTGTAATAGGTAAAGGTAAGGTAAAGGTGCTTAATTAGTCACATATGCAGTAATGTCTTGGAAGATGTTGCAGGAGAATAAGAGCAGAAATGGTTTGGTAGTAGAGATTTAATCAGGTACAACACCCACATCTGCTCTTTGGCTGTGCAAAAAAAAGAAAATTTGTGTCCTGTGTGTTACTTGCTGGAGAAATGATAAATATAAGTCTGAACAGATTTCTAAGATTAAAAGCATTCTTGATGAATGTGGATAATCGTTTTCACGGTGTGATCGTTAAGATATTCACTGAGAATATATTAAATTCCAGGTAAACCTCGGGCTTAAGAAATGGATTTGTACCACTGGCTTTATGAGCTTTCTAATAACCTTTGGTTTCGTAACTATTCATCTTTTCAAACTCCTGTGAAATCTTCAGGATTCGTGATGGACAGAATTAATGCGACAGAATCGAACATTCATTGCAGAAGTTGCTATTTATATGACCCACAATGCAACTAGATTTATTTCTTTTTAACTCTTAACCAACAGTTTGTTTGTTCTTTTCATTTTTATACACATTGTTCTCAGGTCCAACTCATGCGTGCCTCTTAGTCTAAAATGCATTTACCAGATTTCGTGCAACTCCCGAGTGGTTTTACATGACCAGTGCTGCTCTCCAAGACTTTTAAACAGACTTTAATGTATAAAAACTGAGTGTATCCACTTAAGTATTGATTTTTTTCTCGGAAAAATAGTTTTATTTCCTCTTTGTTGTAACGGACAATGTACAAAACTACTGTAGATGATTTTTTTGGAGAGAATAATTTACCTTAAATAAGAGTACCAAATCTGTGCAACAGCTGGCCGAATGGAAACTAAAGAGAAGTGTGTGCTGGGTCTGAACTCTTCACTCTCACATACAGTTCATTGGATAACGTTATCTCTACGCTCGGTTTGTCATTACCTGAGTTCACACTGTATTCCTGCAGTCGAGCAAATATCGGTAATCTTTGAGCGATGAGCTCAGATTTGGTCTCTCCGCAACATCAGGCAACTGGACTCTAGACAATCAATAAGCGGAGCAAACACACAAAGGACTGGTAATATATTTACAGAGGGAGCAGAGGGAGCGGAGAGATACTGCAAGATGGAGAAAAAGATAAATGGCTGCACATTAGAGATTGGAAGTGCAGCAATTGACCCCGAGTTAAAGTGGAGAAACAGAATCGGCTCGGTGTCTTGTCAGTGTCAGCGTACCCTGACATCAGACTGACACACTCACGTCGTGTCAATACAGGAGTTGTTTCATGAGTGAACAAGATGGACTGCTGATTGTGGCAGTCAGGAAAAAAAAAACTTGGATGATGTTCACTTTTGTCAGTGGATGAATGCTGCTGCTGAAGAACCAAAGCTGATGTGGGACCGCATACCTGCCGACATTGGACTTTAAAAAGGAGATTTTCTCTGGTATCAATTGGAATGGCCAACCCCGAACACCCTCGTCCCAACATAATCCTGACCAACATATTAACAGAGTAAATACAAGGATGTAAAGTATGCTTGTTTGCGCACACACCACACAACAACACAACATCTGTGATGTTTTTTAAAACAACTTGGCATGTGGGGGGCTTCAGGACACTTGGATTACTTCAGATGAGCAGCATGGAGACATTTTTGTTTTTTGTTACAATTGAAACTCGGTCACCATTTGTTTCAACTGTTTGGGAGATTACTGCAACGCCTGTTTCCTGTGAAAGTCCAGCAGTGTTTTGTGGACTTTAAAACATCACCTGTCTTTCGAACAGCATGAGGGTGAGTAGATAATGACTGAATTTTCATTTTTGGGTGAACTATCCCTTTAACTGAATTCTTTTGACTGAAACTGAAAAGGGTTGAATGTGCCTGTAACTGTCTGCTTTACTTCGTCTCTCTGTTTCAGTCATTCTGGTTGAACCTTGTTCAACCCAAATTAGATGTGTCTCTGGTTAACTGCCAGCGGCGGCAATAGTCATATTCTGATTTTTCTTGGTACACAGGTAGTCGAAGATGGAGGTAGTGCCTGCATGTGGCTGCAATGTCCCTGGTTCGAGGCCTTTTGAGGTCCTTTTTTATTGCATTTACAGAGTAAGGGTGGTGTCATTCTGAAGGGTCTCTTGTTGTTCTTAGTTCTAACTTGCAAGTGAGAGTTGAAAAAAAGGTCATACATCCGTAGAAAGGATCTTTGAAGATACATTTACTACATTTTAATAAACATCCTCATCATTTATTTTGTCCCCTCTCTGTGCTTCTCCTGGCTTCCACATTTCCTCCATTTCTTCCTGAATTGCATCTCTGCCTCGCTCATTTTTTTCCTCCGCCACTTTGAAACAATCTGAGGCTGGCGAGAGGACTGACTGCACACATCGCCATAGCAACACAGTCTTAATGATGGCAACAAGCGTGACCTGAAGATTTCATTTGAGAGCGTCTGGGAGAGGGACGGGGTGTGAAGCCACAGCTCAATTGACTCCTCAGTTTTGCCCTCTAATTTGTTTCCCTCTCCCCTCTCTCTCTACTTATTCATCAGTGTCTGCACTCTTCTTCTTCTCAGGCAGCCAATAATGAGGCTGAATGGACACTTGATCAAGCAGGTTGGCCTCCTCTGTTCGGTAACCACGAGGGGGAAATCTAATAAAACTCCTTAACCGCAAACACACAAACACAGACGACCCAAATCTGAGCTCAGTGTTTATGTCATTATCTCTGCGATCGGCACAGCTGACCCCATGGAACAGGTTACCAGAGGTTGCTATGGTTACACAGCAATGAGTGAGACACTTTTTCATAACGTTACACCTCGACGTGTTTCTGAAATTGTGTGCAAGTGGACTCAAAGATGAACAGGCGAAACAGCATCAGGGGACATGCAGAAATTTAAAGTAAGTGACATAATTTTACCTTCGTTTAGACTGTAAGTTTACAGATTATAGTTCGAAACAGGTCATCTGTGATCGACAGTGTAACTGATAACACTTGCTGCTCTCGCTCTACACACACTCGCACACCACAAAGCACTGGGTATTCATTTTGCCTGGAGGGCTTCAACCCACCACTTCAGATCACTCTCTGACCTCGACGAACTCACTGTATGCTGCATACATTTTGCCACCAGCAGCAGGATCATTGACAGGAGCTACAATTTTATACAAATAAATAACAAGGATATTGTAATGCTGCAAGTGTTTATCCAGTGCAAAAAATAAAAAATAAATTGAAAAATCAATTGTTCACATTTAGCTCTTTCTTCAGAATTTTAATCTCATTTTTCTCATATTTAACTAAAATATTATTTGTTTCTTTGCAGTTATCAGATTAGTCTCTCTGATTCTTTTGCATTTTACTGAGGCAGTCGTTGTTCCTTCTAACTACTGCACAGTTGTGCTTGTTATTAGTTACCTTTCTTTCCTGTTTGAAACAGTATGTTTGATGCATGTTATGATGGTTCCTGTAATTAATTTGAAATATATTCAAAGGCACCCGGTGGTATATTTCTGCATAAACAAACAAAATCATCAACATGCGTTGTGTGAATGTTTGACAAATGTGTTAGGTGCATTTCCTTCAAGTAATTCATAAAAACATGCACATTCGAAACCACTAGGTGCAGATAATAAGCCAAAGGTAAGCAAAGAAAGTTACTTTGTATGTTTTGGGCACATAGGTTCCCTCTACAATCACAAGAGGAAGCTCCAAACATCATATTGTTGGTGCATTAAAGCATGTAAAGGAGCTCTGCAGCCCTGCAGTTTGCATCTGCATGTAAAATAACCTTTCTGTTTGAGTCTGAATTTATCAGTTAGCACTCTGCATGTCCACCGCTTTGTCTGGCTGAGCCGTATGAACCACAGTCTGACGTTCACTGATATGTCTGTTAAGCAGATTAAATGCTTGTTGTACTTTGCTAATCAGTGTGTAATAGGTTCAGTATCTCCACTGAGCTGTTGTAGTTTTCTGTTATCACACAAGCTGCTCAGAGGACTTAACCCGGCTAGTGTTTGCTAGAAGCTGCTGATTAGGATTCATATGACATACTGTAGCGGTGTGAAAAAAAAGATGCATGATTATTAGACTCTTATTTTATTGTCTGTTTTTGTCATTGTCATTTCTGGCTCAGTATGCAAGACATGAGGGACTGCTTTTAATCTTGTCTCAGCTGCCACAAAGAACATTCATATCATGTAGGTTTAAAGTTCATCTGTAGAGATGGAGACACTATACATGCAAAAATTACGTTTTAATAATTAAACATCTACCACGGATTGAAGTCCTCCTCGTAATGTGTCATCAAATTGTCCATTAAGACTCTGTCTGTAATTGGATGCAGATGTTTTCTTTGGGTTTCAGTTCAGTAGTGCAACCCCAATTTCATATTCATCTCTGTCATTTATATAAGCTTTAATGAAGCAGGTAACATGCGGAAACAAACTCATTATAGATCTACTGCAGGCAGGTCCATTTGATTAGACAGAGCGACTTGAACAACTTTTACAGGCCATTATTTTGTGTCTGCTGGCTTCCTAAAGCTTGTTAACATGTGGAGATTTGGTTCTCTTATTACACTAAGATGATAATGACTTTCTCACGTCTTCGTAAGGCGCTAAAAATGTCAATTAATGCTCCAGGGTGAAGCGTGTGTGAAAGTCTGTGCAAGTCATTCAGTTTTGTCCTTCCTTCTTTTGCTTCTCTATATCCACATTTTTTCTCCTCTTTTCTGTAGTGAAAATTAAGTACACGTGCAAAATCAAAGTGCTACCAATACTAGGGCTGAGTATTAGCAAGGACTACACATCACAATACATGAAGCCCAATATCTTGCGATATCACACAAAGTTCAGTGGAAATGCAAAAACGGAGCTGAAATACAAGTTGCTGTGTACGATTCAGATAGTCTTAATACTTCATATCACATTATATTGATAATTCAGCAAACAAATTGAGTCAAAACATTTTTTTTTAATATTTCCTTTTCTTTTTTTTTCTTTTTTTCTTTCTTTTCTTTTCTTTTTTTTGGCAAATTACCAAATACACTTTTGCAGCTGCCATAACATCAAAATGTGAAAGTATTATTATATTAAAGTGCATAAGTGTTCTTTTGTGTCACTGGACTTATGTAGATGTTATCATAAATGGCACGAGTATTTTTACTGTGTCGCTGAACACACTGTTAACATCATATAAACTTTCGGGGTGGGTATTGGCAAGAAATTCATGATAGGATGTGCATTATGATACATATCACCATATATAGCCGGAAATCAATGCAGCATATCACAAAAATGAAAATTGTGATATATTGCTGTATTGATTTTTCAGCACAGCTCTAACCATTACTCTCATCTTGGGGCAAATTCTGCAACTGCTAATAAAAAAATAATAAACATTTGTATATTCAGCTTTAGCAATTCACGTCCTTCCCAGTTCCACAATCCACAAAAATATAGTCATTTCTGATTAGGGCTGCAACTAATGATTACTTTCATCATCAATTAAGTTGCTGATTATTTTTACGATGAATCAATTAATTGTTTAATCCATGAAATGTCAGAAAAGTGCTACAGATGCTCTTCTCGGTTTCCCAGAGCCGAATGTGATGTCGTCAAATTGCTTCTTTTGTCCAAACAGCTGTCCAAAACACAAAGACTCCTCATTTATTGTTACAGAAAAGCAACAAATCCTCACATTTAAGACACTAAACCAGCAAACCAGTTC
>JAPXVT010000027.1:22158301-22169333 GCA_029823135.1 Acanthurus reversus
ACAGCTGTGCTGTCTTTTCCCTCCCAGGCTGCAGAGAGAGGAAGAGGAAGCATACGCAAACAGACAACAGAAGACCCAATCACAGTCGACAGCCGCACCCTTTAGCAAGTTTGAGGAAAGAAAAACTAAGGAGAAGTCCAGCAAAGTCCACACAGTCACAAAGTTTTTTACTCCTTCCACAAAAACACCACCAAAAAAAGGTAGTTACTAATGCATGTTTGCGGTTGTCGGAGATGCTTGTCTTTATTTTTTGTTTTTCTGTTCTTGAGTTGGGTGATAAGTGTGTTATTTTCAAGTGGCAGTGATATTTTTATTCATTACCGGTTTTGCTGTGTTTGATATTGTTTCTGTAAAACCTTTTCTCTGCCTGAGTTTTAGAGACCTGTTTCACTGACAAAATATGAAGTGAAAAAACCCCAGAAATAGTTCACTGACACTTTCTGCTCAATAATCTTTTTTCTGCTTTTTTTTTCCTTTTGTTTTTGCTCAACCACTTCCCTTTGCAGCTCAGTAACCTGCCTACAGTTTGGTTAAAAAGTGTTTTAATCTTCAACACGTTGCAAAACTACTGGAGGTGGCAAAGGATATTAGAATAAAATGCTGTAAGTGTTTGTAGCTTCAAGTAGTATTTCACGTCTTCCCCAGATGCTGCGCCTTTTGACACTCAGTCCAGCCCTAGTCCCAGCTCCTCTGCAAGCCGGCATGCGTCAGTGGACAGTGACCAGGCCACACGAGAGTTCATTGATTTTCTTAAGCCTCTGAAGTTTGGCAGGGAGATCTTCAAACAGTGTCGAGCCTTCACGGAAAGCATGGTCTATAAGCGGGTGAGCTGAAACGGATTAATCATTTTGTTTTTGGGTGTTTGTAAGTTTAATAAGCTTGTAGGAACCATTTTCATCTTATGTATGAAGAAGGCTGCATTCAGACCAAATCAGGTGATCCAGCGAAACGGCAGATTTTCTCATTCATTTGAATAAAGTTTGTCTCTTTAAGCAGCTGGCTTGAACAAAAAATGTTGAAACCGGCTCCGCTTAAGGCAA
The DNA here is from genome assembly GCA_029823135.1 of Acanthurus reversus. NCBI lineage: Eukaryota > Metazoa > Chordata > Actinopteri > Acanthuriformes > Acanthuridae > Acanthurus > Acanthurus reversus. The sequence goes on from JAPXVT010000027.1 coordinate 22,159,342, forward strand.
AACGCAGCTCTATGTCACGCTGCGGCAGCCATTCGCGTAAAGGGGCCGTTGTCCAGCAATCGTTCGGCAGCCTTGGACTTAGGGGGCAAAAGAGTGCACAACTTGACATCACATAATCGATCTTGTTATGTTAATTAAGTGGCACTTTCACTGCTGGACAACTGCACGACATCTCATATGCAACAGCATTTCAGCGGATCACCTGATTTGGTCTAAAAACAGCCTAATTGTGTAAGTCAGAGTCCCATGTGCATAAGCTGCCATACCAAGTGCATTTGCTGAAATTCCTTTTTGATTTAAGGTTGCCTTTTTATGAAAGTTACGTAGTGTTTGGTTCATTGCAATGGAACCACATTTCTAATTTCTGCCAATTTTTGTCTGCTACTGTTTGATTACCGCCTGTCCTCTTTTATAACACTTCAGTTAGCAATAAGTAGCTCTTATTTTGTGCGTGATGTTGTCACATTCTTTAAACATTTGCCAAGCAGCTAGTGAAGCATCAAATGCTCCCCTGAGAGATGTAGACTGCCACATATTGTTATGTGAAGTAAAAACAATTTTCTTTAAATAATGGAGCAATGTGCTCTTTCATTGTGGAAGTTTTTAGGAATCAAAGGTGTGGAAAACATATTCAAAATCTAACTCTAAATTATGCACAATCTATCAGTCTGTAGAATAGGATTTGATTTTGATATCTGTCCTTGTACCATCAGTGTATTTTTAAGATGAATTTCAGTTACAATTGATCTGAATTCCTTGTTAAGGACATGGGTGCTGATGAGCTGTCAGAGTGTGTGCAGGACTTCTATCAAAGCCTCTCTGAACGCCTCCCAACCCAGTTCAAAGGTACAGCTTTACTCTGATGAAGAGTGAACTCTTGAGATATATCACAGACGTTATACAGGGTGTGATATCTTTTTTTGTTCCGAGGTTCGTCGGATCATGTGGAGAGCGTTATGGATGAAGTAGAGAAGTACATGATGACTCGTCTCTACAAGGAAGTCTTCTGTCCTGAGACCACAGATGATGAGAAAAAAGACCTGGCAATTCAGAAGAGAATCAGGTTAGCAAAACAAAAGTTGTAATAATGTTTAAATTAGCCACTTTAGTGGTTATTAATCTCTCTACATTTCCTTTGAGCACAGGAAAACACAGCTGCAGGGAAAATGTGTGCATGTAAGAGTTCCATCTGCTTTCTCTCACAGATCCCTGCACTGGGTCACCATTGAGATGTTGTGCGTTCCTGTAGATGAGGAGATCCCCGAAGTGTCTGACAGTGTAGTGAAAGCCATCACAGGTAAGTCTCATTAGGCTTCATTTTTAAAAACGGTCATGGTCAGATATTGTCATTTTACATCAGCAGTAGAGAGTCACGTAGATTTTCACACAAACAGTTTATCTTCGCAAATTTCTGCACCATGTCAGATGTGATTGAAATGGACTCCAAGCGTGTGCCCAAGGACAAGCTGGCGTGCATCACTCGCTGTAGCAAGCACATCTTCAACGCCATCAAAGTCAGCAAGAAAGAGGCTGCGTCTGCGGATGACTTCCTCCCCACACTGATCTACATCGTGCTCAAAGCGAATCCTCCGAGACTGCAGTCCAACATCCAGTACATCACTCGCTTCTGCAACCCCAGCAGACTCATGACGGGAGAGGATGGTTACTACTTCACTAATCTGGTGAGTCGTGCTTCCCTGCAGCTCTGTGGTTCACCAGTGTCTGCCTGAAAGTCTCCTTATTTCCGGATTTTTGAGAAGTTGCTGCGCTGTTGAGGTTTTTTTGGGTGGGTGGGTGGGGGGGGGGGGTTGTGGGTTTTTTTTGTCCATCTCATTTATAACAATGAGTGAGGCTCTCTGTACCGCCAACCATATCCTCCAAAGTGCTCCAAAGTTGAATTAGGCCCCTTTTTAAAAGAGTTTCAACAACAACTGAACATCATAACCTTCATGAGGGGAAGATTTATAGCAAGATTGTTGCATCAGTCCACACTAGTTGTAGCTTGGTGTACCTAATAAACTAGCAACTTAATGTAACAATCAGAGGATGTCAGATTCTGGCATCAGTCCATCTCATTTCAAAAATCACTATATAGAAATCCATATTAGAAGCAGCTGAGTTACAAGTCAGGAAGCAGTCCAAACAGACCATGATGTAGCATGCGTTGTAGCTGCAAGGCATGTTAACATTCTGTCTAATACATCTTTTGCTTTAGCTTAAATATATTCCAGACTTTTTGTCTCCTGTTCTTCTGGTGTTATCTGTCAGCAGTTGGTTTTGTTTGCATGAATTTGTAAGCGTAAATTGTTCAGGTTCACTACTTCAGTTGACACTCAAAGTTATTTAAAAAAAAGGATAAATATGAGTTCTCGCAGCAAGAACTTGTTTAACTGCAGCTCGCTCAGAACAGAGCTGCATCCCTGGCACGTCACTGCGCTGTAGGAATGATGTAAATGTAATGCATGAAAGACCGTCTTGGGTGAAGGTGGATGAAAGACCAGCATGCAGCCTTATTTTGTATGTAAATACCACCTGCACCTTACGTAAACACATTAACTTGTTTTCACAGTTACTACCCACCAAGGTCAGATATGACCATGATACCAGACTGACCTTGAGCTGTCTTTTTACCCTACCTTGAGTTAGAACTAATGCACTTAAGAAAACTGACCTTTGTAGAGCTATAATATATTGGAATAGACTCCAAAACTATCTACTCCAATAGACAGTGTGGGGTATTGGGGGTGTGATTCACCTTCTCTGGCATCAACATGTAAACGTGGAATTAAAGTAAAAGGCTACATATAACTAACAGATGGATCGAGGGCAAAGTCCAAACTTGTGTATAGTTGCACACAAAAAAACCCCTGCAAAAACAAACATTTTCAGACTGATTTGCCTTACCTTGCCTTATCTTATCGGGTTTGTAGACCTTGGTGGCTTAAGGAACCTTTTAGTTCCTTGAAAATAAGTTCCTGCGACACGAAGTCCTGAGTACTTTGGTTGTAAATGTGGTGTTTCTTTGATGACCCTGCACATTCTCTCTCCCCAGTGCTGTGCGGTGGCCTTCATCGAGAAGCTGGATGGTCAGTCTCTGAACCTAAGCTCTGAGGAGTTTGAGCTCTACATGTCGGGCCAGGCATCCCCCCACTGGCCACAGTCCACTGGAGCGTCCTCCTGCCCAACAGGCAGCGCGGCTCTCAGTCAGGTCCACAAACGGCTGGACCTGCTAACTGGGCTCGGGGAAAGGCAGGAGCGGGTCATCGAGAAGGCTCGCCAGCTTGAGAGCGACCTCATCGACTGGACGGACGAGGTGGAGCAGAAGGTGCAGAGCGTTCTGGAGAGCTTTTCACCAGAGACACAAAACCCTACCGCACCCACAGCTGCAACGTCTGGAGCATCATCAGCAATCGATGCTGATAACGTTGAGAATGAGCTCCTGCCGCCGCCACTGCAGCCCCAAGTGTTTGCTGGTTGATGTAAAGAGCTCTACTCTAAGAAAAAATCCTCTATAGGCTTTACTCCACCCTCCTTGTTACCCCTGATAATGAACTTTGCTGTCTGTACAGCAGTCACCAGATATGAATCATTTCCACTCCAGCCTTCTCTACTCCATCCGTTCATAGTCTTAGAGGCTGTGAAACTACACTGAACAGTCACAAAATTACTTCATTTAAAGAAAACTTCGACACACTAATTCCCATTCTTGCAGAAAGTTAGATGAGAAAATCAGTATAAACTCTCAGCTGTGTTAATATGAAGCTGCAGCCAGGTAGCTTAGCTTAGCATAGCATAAAAACAAGAGACGGCTAGTTCACAAAGAAATTTACTAGTTAGTTTTAATGTGCTAGTAGGTAAATTTTGTTGCTTATGGAAAGAGCCAGGCTCACTGTTTCAACCTGCGTGAGTTAGATAACCATCTCCTGGCTTCAGCTTTATATTTAATAGACATGACAGTGGTATCAATCTTCTCATCTAACTCTCAGCAAGAAAGCATATTATCATATTTCCCGGAGAGTCACAGAAGCGAAGTATACTTCTCTATTTTGTGGTGAGTTTAAAGAGTCTAGTGTAACACCTGTGGAAAAGGTTTCCCATTCTGATGTGTCAGTGCAGTTTCACGGTGAGCAGACTGGTGTCCTTGACTGAGCCATGTCCTTTGGACATCCCAGACTATTTTTCCCTAGCATACTCTTTGACTGTTGCTTCCTCCACGTGAGATGTGCAGGTTAACGCCCACAGAGTGGTGTCTCAGAGGCATCTCAACAAGATGCCCAGACCACCTCAGCTGGCTCCTCATAGGCCCCGTTCAGACCAAATCAGGCAAATCAGTTTTTGTGTAAATTTTGATGTGGGTAGGCTGTTTAGGCTGCAGCAATGCTAGCTGAGGAGGAGTGTCCTCAAGAAAGAAATAGAGCCCCTGTTTGGGAAAATTAGAGCAGAGTCCGCTTTCAGAGAAATGCAGCTCAACGTCACACTGCGTTGGGCCAATCAGCTGAGTGGCTGATCAGACCAATTAGAGCTGTAAAACCCTGCCATGTGGGACTGCAAAGAAGTTCATTTGCATTTTCCGATGGGTCGAAACTCCCACAGTGCTGCAAACACCTGCAATAGTTGCTATAATGCCTGATTCGGTTTCAAACAGCCCTTAATGCAGAGCAGCAGACTGACTTCACTCCAAGCTCTTCCCGAACACGTCTGTCGGTCCCCACAATGGCGTCTTCAGTACCTCAGCACTCCTTCCTTGTTATTGTTGTTACATATTTGCATATGAGATAAGTGGTTGGATGTGATTTTATAACATGTTTCTGTAATTCACATCTTCTCAGACAACTTAGTTTTTGTTACCGTGTTGTAACGTCTTCAGGTTAAAATGGATAAGTGGAAGCTCTGTTTGATACGCAGGACTTTCAAGTAACCTTTAAAAGCATGAATAAGGGGAATTTACCTTAAAAAAAAAAAAAGAAGTTTTTGAAAAGGAAATTGAGAAATCTGAGTCGTGCGAAACCTAACTTCCCCACCCTAAAATAACCCTCCAGCTCAGCATCATCAGCTGATTTGTGCAGTGTTACTGTGTAACTCCCTGCCCTTCGGAGCAACATCCGGAGAGAAAGATGTGTGTGTATGTGTATGTGTGTGTGGTGGTTGTGCACATGGGCTTAAGTGTCTGAATCTGAGGGTGCGTTGCATGAACATGTTCAGTAAATGTCTAAATCATTAAGTCCTCCAGTTGTGTGCTCGGGTGTTGTAGTCTTGTTTTCATGCCAGCCAGACGTCTCACTCCAGTCCTAATCTGGATGTACAGAAGTGATTTTATTTTTCTATAGAGTGGCTGGTATTGATTCTTTTGGAAGCAATAGGAAAAATAAATCCTGTAATATTTACAGTAGGAAAGAAAATTGCTTGAAGACATGTTACATAAATGTAGATGATTGAGTAGTCCAATTTTATTTTCATGCATTCACTTACCGTCTCAAGAGGGTATCATAAGTATTTCCCTAAAGAAAAATCAGTGTATAGATTATTTTTTGGTCTTTTTTTTCTCTATCTGAGCTGTTAAATGAAGTAGGTAGGAAGGTGACATAGAAGTAGCTCCTAAGGCTGAGTGTCTTACTAGGGCAGAAGGCTCAAAATAACAAATTTATTCATTTGAAAGCACTTTCCTTCTGTTTGATTTTAAGGCTCTTAATTCAGAAGTGCATTTAATGAAGGAACTAAAGGTTATTTTCAGTTGAAAGGATAATTAGTAACAACAGTGTTGTGGCAGAGTTTTCTTTTTCTTTTGCTCATGAGCTACAATTTCCTGATGTTGCTAGATTTTAATCTTTTTATCTTTATTTGCTAAATTGTAGTCAGTGTGCAGTTTCTGTCCAATTTTAGTTTGAGAAAAGACTTTAAGGCAAACTTGAATAATAGCTTGAATAATTTCATATTGCACTGTATGCAGAAGCCATTTATCAGATATTTTAAAAAAGTTTAAAACATCTTTGTAACCTCATAGGTTTATTATTGTATTATTTGGGAGAGATTAAGTCAGTACTGTCTTTATTTAAATGTAACTTATTGGGGCAGTATTGGTTTTAATGCATCTAGGGGTGTGTGTTGATGATTAATAAAAATTGAAAGTGCATGTGCACTTGTGAGAACTGTTGATTTTGTTGTTTCCTGTCACTGCCACAATTTTTGCAGGCTCAGGTTTAAAGAAGAGTTGACACATTGAGAATTCCTCTGACAAGGACAGTTAAAGAAGTTAACATTTCTGGAGATCATTGATTTTTTTTTTTTTTTTTTTTGGATTAATTTTTTTCTTAATCTGACTTTAACTTAAAAACTGGCCATCAAAGACGAACAGTGTGAATTTATTAAGTAAATTCAGATTTTTTGAATGGTCAAAACAGCCCACATCGAAGGCTTTTAATTTTGGGGAGACATCATTAATCAATGAGACATCATACAATCATTAATCATGAGGCATCATTAAGCTGCACATGGGAAGTTCAAATGTTGCAAACAGGAAGAATTTTAAAAATGGCTTTAACAAACTATGGACAGTTCTGTTTATAATGCCATGTTCATGGTTTGTGCATTGCACAAATGTAAATGTATAAAAATAACGAAGCTTAAAGAAACTACATCACCTTTATCGAGGTAGTAATCAAGAGTCATAGAGCAGGGAAAGCATCCATCTAAGGGAGCCTTTCAACCCTCACGCTATTATTACACCAGGAAAGATAGTTCCTGACAAGTGCTGCCTGCCTAACTCAAATATTAGTGTGAAAAAGGATTTTGATACAGATGTTCTTTTTAACTGATGTCACACATTCTCAGATACTTTTTGTAAGGTTTATTTAATATTGACAAACAAACAAACACGATATGTCATAGATAAAGCTATTTTGGGAACAAAATGGGTGGATTTAAGTAACCTATGTGGCCAATGTCAACAAAGGACAGTGACATGTAACACTGGTATGGTCTTTTAATGTTGCATTTCAGTCATTACAGGTGCATGTGTGCTACTATTTCGACTATATTAGCGGTATTAAATGAACAGATTAGGAAACAAAAGGAACTTTGGCTAAATATATATACTTAAATATATATACTTAATATGCAGAGATCATTTGAAATAAAAGCCTGCCCCATTTAAAATCCTACTGCCTTCTGCAGATGAGGCAAAAAAGCCATAAAGAGCCATAAACTGAGACAACAGTGTCACATACAGACATTATTGTGTTAAAATCATTCGCTAACATCAGCCACCATAAGCTACTGTTCATACAGACTATGTAAGGCTGCAACATCAGATCTTATCATTGTATTTATTTGAGCTACAACGTATTTTATTGACTGTTACAACTTTTTATTTCAAGGAACAAGACTGTTATTTCTTCCTCCAGACGTGACATAGTCTTGCTATAAAAGACAATAAAATCATTGTGGCGGACTCCATCCTCTGAATCATCATCGCACATCATCAACTGCACATCAATTTACTTCAATTTTTACTTTTCAAGAGCACGATCTTTCAAAAACTCAACAGTGTTTCATCAAGCTCAGCCTCTGCAGCTTGACTGCACACGCGGTCCAAGATATCTGAGCGGAAACATCTTGGCTCATTGCGTGTTCTGCGTCTGAGGGGAACGATGAATGAGCTGCTGAAACATCTGCTGAATCAAACCTGATTGCTGCTCTCAGAGACGCAGTCTAAAGAATTCTCTCTTGTTTTGCTGTGTGTGGATGTGGCAGACGCTGAGGTTCTGCTACGTCTTCGACAATGACTGAGTAATTAAAAATTTGGAGGCAAAACAATTTCAAAATCTAAGTGGCAAAGCCCTTGATATAAGCATATTAAATTTACATTGTTGGAGCGGTAAAAGTGTGACACCGGATAAATCAGCTGCTACCAGGAGACGCTGAAACAAATTTGGAAAACAGATTGCCATTGAGTCACAGTTTTAGCCGTGAAAACATGATTTTGGGAGCCTTTGCCTTCCAGATTTTGACTGTGTGGGAGTTTTTGGTGCCAGGCGATCCGGCATGGCCTTCCCATTTTCCAGCATGTAAGAAAATGAAACTTTCTGCTCCTTTATTTGGTGCCAAATTAAAAATGGCAGCCTTTCTGTCTGTCTCTGCAGGGTCCTTACAATAGCCTTGACATAAACGCATAAATTCACAGTTGGCCACTGCAGCTACCCTTAACCTCCCAGCGTTATGAAATATGGCCTCCCTCCAGGCTAAAAATGACTGACATTGTGTAAATAAGTCTAATAAGGGCACGTTTGGAGCTGTGGAAAGTCTGAGGTCAAAGCACATGTGCTTTGCACCGAATTACGCGAGTTTAATCCGTCACGCTCCTGACAGGAATCCTACTGAGGCATCCCAGCTTCAGTTTAACAAATATACTGTGATCCATGGAAACTAAACACAATGCTTCATAGACAAAGAGGACTTCAGTGCCTCTGTGGCTCAGCTCCGTTTCAGAGCTCCATTCTATATTGACAGCCTTTCCTCTGAGGGAAAATATGCTTTCTGATAACCCTCCCCTCTTCCAAAATATTTGACATCTCTGACTGAGTTTGTTTCCTTTTTTTTCCCCTCATCCTAACGGCTCCTGTGAAAGCGGAGAAATGATCCCTGCACATGGGAGGGAAGATGAATTTTTTATGAGATCATGAATTTTCCCACAGCAAGTGAGAGTGACATCGATTCTTCACTCACCCTCTTTTATCGAGCTGTATTGTCCTTCTCCCTCTGAGATGCTGTTCGGGGTTTTCAGGCTCTTCTTGTTCTTCTCGGCCTTTTTGTTGGCTGTTTTCACAAAGCAAGGAAATGTCATTAATACAGGTGCAGACATAAAATGCTTGCATTTTTTTAAAGGGGGTTCGACAGGTCAGGTTGCTTTTAAAAATGCTGATTCATTGCTGTCAATGTAGAGAAGGAAATGCAATAAGCTTTGGCTGGATTCAGTGCAGCACATATGGATAGATTCAAGATTGGGGAGTGAACTAAGAGACAATATCAGGGCACCAAATCTGAAAACTTTTAACTCTTGTGCTTCTTCCATTCAAGTACAGTATCTCTCCTAGTAGCTGAGCCTTTTTTCAATTTGCACTTTCGTTTTTTTGACCTAATACAGTGATACCATTTATATGATTAATGCCTAAAGGTTCAGATCAGTCATAGAAAGTGACAGGATGGGGGCAGGGAGTCTCATTGCAGCAACTGAAGATGGGAGCGAGGCGTGTGCTTTTTATTTGACAGAGTGTCAGGTCAGGATAGGCCCCGCATGATAACAATCCTTCTCACATCTGAAAGTCTTTATCCTCGTCTCATTGTGGGGACAGGTTAAATCCCCAGCAATGCTTGAAGCAGCATATGTGGTCCAGTGTGTAGAGAAAGTTTTGAGAAATGATAATTTAAAGGTTGGTGAGGAGCCAGCAAAACTTATCTGGAGGGGTAATAATGCAATAAAGACAATAAAATTCTGCTTGAAAAAAAATATTTTTAACTGGTAAAATGCATTCAAACATCCAAAGTTTTAAATCAAAGTGGCTTTAATATACGCTTGTCAATGTAAAATTGCTAAATTTGAGGTTCTCTGCATGCTCAAGTTGTAATGACGGAAAATTGGCAACGCTGAAACAGTAATTTTTCACCATGAAACAGCAGGAAGGTTTGATCTCTCTATAAAGTGGTGTTTTGATGCTTAGCTCAGGTCTGACCTCTAGTGTCAATCTGCTGCAACTACATCAGTTCGCTTAAGGGGGTTGACATACATCTGTCACATGCAGTCACCTTCAAAGACACACTGAGGGGTAGAAAAACCTGGACTGCATTTGGATTCAGATGTGTCCTGACACATTTTGTAATCTGGATGCTTATGTGTGGAGTTTTAGGATCCAAATTTATTAAGGGATGTGCTTTACTCTCATTTGTGATCCTTATTTTTTAAGTTTAATTTAAAAAGGGTTATATTTCAAATTGATATT
>JAPXVT010000027.1:22336048-22347719 GCA_029823135.1 Acanthurus reversus
AAAAATATACATGGAAATTTAAACTTAATGCAGGCATCACTAAAGCTGAGTCTACCAATTATCTTCACTCTTGACTGATTTGTTATTTTTTTCAGAAAATGCTCGCACTAGACACATAAAAATAATAAATAAATAAATAAATAAATAAATAAATAAATAAAAAGCAGTTTCCTGCAGCCCAGTGTCTAATCTTGAGATAGTTTGTTTTATCCACCCAAAAGATTTATCTGATCAGCTGAAACCAGCAAATGTTTGGCAAGAGCACTAGATTTTTTTTTTTTTTAAAGTCTGTTTATTAAAATTGTTGGCAATTACTCATTTGGATCAACAACTTCCTTATCACTCAGAGCTGATTGTTTTTTTATTACATAATATTTCACTGCAAATATCCTAACAATTGTGCACCTAGCTGTTGTTAAATGTTAATAATCAATGTGCTGTTACCTCGGCCATGGTTACAATTTTTAAGGCCTTTTGCCTTTTCAAGACTAATCTCAAACCTACACAGCTGTTGGTTTTTGAAGGGACTTTTTGACACAAGGGTTTTGGAATACAAAGAAAGGATTTGGGAACTCCGAGGTACTTTTTCCTCATTGCTTTTTCTTTCCTCTTTGCAGATATGCAGTTTTCCAAGAAGACCCCCTGATAAACATTTAATGTTAAAACAGAAAACAACATGTTATTTAATGCAGCTTTCCTGGTTTTTCCAAAAAAAAAAAAAAAAAAAATTACGGGGGAATAGAAAGTTTTTTTAAAAAAAATATTATTATTATTGTAGCTAATCTGACTGGATGGCCCCTTAATGTTTCTAAGGGTGCTGCTGTCTGACAGCGGTCTGCACCCCTAACATGCAAAGTAAAATATCATGGAGTCAATACTGTTGCAACAATACCGAAAACATTAAGCACTGTAAATTATATTTAAACATGTTTTCTTGCAAGCTGTTTGCCATTCATAGACTGCATATTGTAGGTGGATCATTACAGTGGGTGTGCAGGTGCACGTGCAGAGTATGCAGCCAAAAATGAAACTGGATGTACTGTGAATAACGTTACCCATACCGTATCATCAAGATAAACCCACCTTTTAATTTTTTTACAAAACTAGCAGCACTGTGACTGTGGTAAACACACAAGTAAGCAAACTGCACAGTGTAAGAGCGCTGTAACGTTATTGTTGGCACCCACCTGCGCGATTTCACGTTGTCCATGACAGTCGGTAGGATGAATGAACCTTTTCAAAGACGAACCTGTGTTTGGCAGCTTTAAAAAATCCCACATTAAAAGATGTTTATCCATAGAAATCGCTGTAAATCATCACTCGTTTCCTCTGAGAGGTGGCAGTATTTAGCTAGCACCATCCGGCTAGCTACTGAACTTAATGTACAGTTAATAACATTAACGTAACGCCCTCTTTGTAAACGCCTTATTCACTGTCGATAACATCTTTCCAAAGAAAATGCTATGTCCGCTCCTTTTACTCGTTTTTACAAAGGAAATATCGCCACACAAAGCCTGTATTTAGTAGAAAGAGACTAACGCGATATTTCCATCACTGTCCAAGCTGTTTCTGTTAATGTTACTTGTCTGCAGCCTTCTTCTATTTGGCATTATGAATTTTGTCCATCCCGCCGATTCTCGCGCCCAGCCCTCTGCGCAGGCGGCCTCGTCGCTGATTGGTCAGAAAAGGGGCTGTGGAAAGGGTAGGTGCTCGAAGCTGATTGGGCAAAAATGAGAGGGACTCGTGTTCGATTGGTTAAAAGTGGAAGAGGCGGGCGTTAAGTTGGACGACTGTGCTGTCACCTTCAGCAGCAGAATGGATCTTTTCATCAAGGCTGTATTGGTTCAAAATGGGCTGCGGGGAATATCAGAGGCCCTTGAAGGGGTGTCAGGGGGTTCCCAGCCCCACAACCTCACTGGGGGGGAATGCGATGAAGCTAATCCCTAATTTTGACCACAAATATACAGCGCTGAAATTTTATTTTACTCAAAATGTATTCATAATAGCGGATAGTTCTACTGAATATGGCTTATTTTAATAGATGGTGCCTAACAATATTAATATGCATTGTTTACTGATTATACCAACTCATGCTGTTTCTTTAAAAGGCAAAATACCTTTGAACTGACATTAGTGGTGTTTGGTGGGGGATGTGCAGTTACATTTTCATCATTTTTATGATGATTGACATACTTGAGAAGATGCTTGAGAATTTTTACATATGAAAACCATCACCACAAAAATAATTAAGCATTCAAACTCAAGCTAGATAATACAATAAACAATATCCCCTTCGGCTTTGATAAGGCGCTCTTGCATCCACAGTACATTTAGCGGCCCTTTTTAAATATATTTTGCTGCCACCTTGTGGACAAACTCTGGCATCTCTTTTTGTTTCATTCATAAAGTCTAACACATACCACTGAAAATGTGTTTCGTTTACATCATATGTCATCCTAATATGTCGATAAATTACAATATTGATTTAAAGTTATCACATATTTGATTATTATTCCTCTCCGCACTATCAGATCCAACCAAGTAGGTCAACTCGGGACATTGCTGTCTTTTTTTTTTTTTTTTTAAGGGATTAGTGGTGCAATGCGTCTGTATGGTTTTTGATATCTCATAGACGAAATTAAAGGGAAGGCACACATTAAACTCAAAGCATTTGTTGCTTTATGTTAAGAAGAAATGAATCTTGTGAGTTTTAGATATTAAACTATCTCGCACTTGATCCATCGACATTAAAATATTGAATGACTACTGTTTTGATGTAGTCATAACTGGATGTTCTATTGTTCTATAAGATTTACTCATTAATTTTTCTGGCTGTCAAAGGTGAGGACAAGTTTTTGAATAATGGGTATGTCATGCCTGTCTACCTGTAGGTGACACTGTTCAACTGTTTCTTTTCTCAATGTTGTCATTCCTGAGGGTAAAAGCTGGCGTTAAGTTAAACACAACAAGACCGGAAATCAGTAATTGTGTTTCTCAAACTAAAAGCATGAATTCTGTCTGGTCAAAACAGATTACAAATTACAATAATAGCAAAAATATCCTGTGAAATTTTAGTAACTTTTTTGTAGTCAATCTTGCATAAATGCTACATAAGTATAAATGTAAACCAAGGAAAATAGTTATGACATCCATTATGTTTAATTGTCTTGTTCATTTTGTTCAGATTGGAGGGAAATTAATATAATTGCCTTGATGGGATACCAGCAAGGCAATGGAGCTCTAAAAGCCCCAAAGTTCAGAGAAAAATTGTCTGTCTATGTTTGTCAATGCACTACAAAATTACAATATTACCTCAAGTCATTCTGGATATGAGCATTCAAACAGGCTCGACCTGTCTTGTGGATGGGCTGTGTGTCCTTTGGTAATTCCGTTAATGAGATCTGCACAATGTCCAGACAATGCATATTCTTAGATTTATCAATTCTGTTGTAATTCAAAATGACAAAATAAATTCACAGTTTAGAGAGAGATGTTACATTGGACCAGGGTCTCCAACTGGGTTAATTATTAGTGGATATGTATTCAAATTTTGCTTTAATTTTTTTTGCTGAAAATGATAATATGATAATGTAAGACTGAAATAATAAGCTATTAATGTTCAGGTAGCATTTAATGTTTGTTCTGATTGTGGCGAAGCTAACTGTAACTTATCAGATGATCATAGCCTAATGTACAGAAAACCTCAACCAGCAAACTGAGCAGCGTTACAGCAGTCCCTGTTTGGTTGCGCTGAGCAGCGTTATATTTTGAAATGCTTTTCCGGAAGTACCCCGGCGTAATCTGTCTCGCGACTCCAGTCCGTTAGTGGTTGCAGTTGTGAGGTCCCGTGACAAATTTCATTGGAACTTTCTACGGCCAGGAAAGACTGATGTTTCCTGCTCGTCTCAGTTGACACTAGCGTATGGGCAGTGGGAAAATACATTTTCAGTTTGGGGGTTTGGGTGCTTTTGTCCGAACCAACACTAAAAAATGTTAAATGTGTCGACAGTTTAAATGCTGTCGAGTGAAGAAGACCCATTGGACTTTCGAAATTAGATGAACGCCGCGTCGGAATACTGTAAGGTACGTGATGTTCATGTGAACGTTACCTTGTTCTTGCTAGTGTACCGTTGGCTAGCTGAGGGGTAATATCCATCTAACAAACGAAACTCTTGTTATCAGTGTCACGTTAAGAAACAAAACATTGCTTGCAGGTAACAATAAAGCAATAACTGTCAGCTATTACATAAGTTAAACTTTTTTTCTGTCCGAAGACAACACCAAAACAGAAGTTCAACCAAATGAAAATAATGAAACGTTCAACAAAGTTGTTAGCCTCTTTACTGTTTCGCACACATGAGAATCTTATATTGTGTGCAATTTCTAGCTTCTGCTGTGTTGTTTACAGTTTGTACTACACGCGGGTTCTTGCTAGAGCAAGTCAAACCTTTCATTTCGTGTGTGTATGTGGGTGTCGGTATTTAATATGAGTGTGTGTGTGGGTGTGTGTTTTTTAATTCCCTCTCCGGCTCATTTTTTCCTCCACTCGTTGGCTGGAGAAGGTATGCTTTCTTGTAACACACGTGATCTTTGCTCAGATTTAAAAGTTGCATCCGTGTAAGTACGCACGCAGCCTCAGGTGAAAACCTCTGGGAAATCACCAAATGGTTCAGCCTAAATTAAGCAGAAGTAGGTGAGGCCTTTTCAGTGCGTGTTTTTGGGACATAACGTTACATTGTAATCCCTCATGTAATTGTTCCCTGATTTAAAAAATTATGTCAGACCTCATTTGATGTCGAAATGAATCCTTATGTTCTGTGTTGATGCAGCTGTGTGGACAGCAGCACACAAACTTTTGAGTTGGATGATGTTGGACTGTTTTTCCTACTGTGATGCTATTGCTTAAAATTCAGTTGTCAACAAATAGGGCAAATACAAATTTATAGTGACAAGAAGGATGTTTCTCTTGATAAAACATTTCATCATAATCTTTCTCTATGTGCAAATCTAATATGCTTCCTTTCCATCTGTAGTTAGTTAAGGAAGTTCCCTCGATGTAATACTTAGGCTATTGAGAGTATGCTTTGTAAAGCAAGTTATGGCAAGATGGATTAATAGCTGTGCATAGCAAACTCTTTGTGTAAGAACTGCACGTGCCCAAACTAAAAAAGGATTAGCCAGGTAAAGCTGTGACAGAAAAGAAGGCCACTCACCAGCCATCTCGATGATCTGTCCCTTCAGGGTGACCACTCTCCAGCGCTTGTCTTTCTGGAAGGCCATCCTCGTGGCCTGCTCCATGTCCTGGGCCACCAGGGTGTCCCTTAGGGCAAAGTAGAAAGCTGGTCGCACACTTGCATCTTTCACTCGCACCATGTCAAAGAGACGAGGGCTGTCCTCTGGAGTGCGAATGGGAGCCATGTTCTTCTCCCACACCTTCATCTGAGGAGGAACAACAAAAGGAGCTGCAACATTAGGTGACAATTTTTTTTTTTTTTTTAAGCAGAGGAACTAATGTTTCCACATAGTGTAATGTTTACCTTGTCAAGACCAATGAACGTGGCAACACCGATGTTCTGTTCTTTGAGGAACGTGACGCATTTCTGAGCTGTGTCAATGGTATCAACTACGATGTTGTCCAGAGCACCACAACTGGAGGAAATAGCTACATCGTACTTCTCATCAATGGCTCCGAGGTCTCCCTACAAGGAAAAATAAAATAGTAATTAAGAATAATATGGCTGCTACAGACATCTGCTTTTAATGACAGATTTAATAACACTACAGCTAGTTAACAATAAACTGAACTATTGAATGCAGCCCTTTATTTTCATGTTTCTTTTAAGGCCCTGAGTCAGCCCCTAAAAACTTATCTCTGTTAATTAAAATAACATATTTAGGTTACATATTTATTTCATACATGTTTTTTCCATTGAACAAATCTTTAAGTATTATTTTATCTTAAAGCTTACACACTGTGTGTGAGCATTAAATAACCTTGCATGTTAACAAGGTTAAAAACTTAATTTTAACTCGAGGAGATCTTTGACTTTATAACGGCTGTTTACCAATCTTCCTAAGATGCCGGGAATTCTGCCATTCTTCTTCTGCTGCATGAGGGCATCCAGGACCTTTCCACGACTACGGTTGGAGGACAGAGAGCTTTTTGCTTCATCCACCTTCTGTCTCATCTCCCTCACCACTTCCCGTGTCTCATTATCTACCTTCAACAACTGCGCCAGCTCCTCCTCGTCCTGCAGAGAAGAAAAGACGAGCATCTAGAGCAGAAGCTCTGCACCACACCAATGACACCATCCACTGTGCAGAAATACTGAACAGATGTAGTGAGTGTAGCTGAATGTGTAGGGGTTTCAATACATGCTAGTCATTTATAGTGTCCCATGTAAATGCAGCCAAATCAAACTGCTATCTAAACAACAATGCTGATGGTTTTACCTTCTTGAGCTCCTGTTCTTTCTGTGGTATTTTGACTTTCAGGTCTTTAATGGCAGCATGGCGCTCATGCAACGTTTCAGAGGTTGTCTTAAGTGTCTGCTTGTCCGTGTTGAGCTGCGTCACAGCCGTGTTGTGGCGGCTCAGGTAGATGTCCAGCTCCGACTGAGCCAGGTCCATACGAGACCGAGTCTCGTTTACAGCCTTACTGAGCTCCATCAGCTCTTTCTCTTTGGTCTGGAGAGGACAAAAAGAGGAGGGGTAAGGTTGGAGGATGGCTTGACAAGATTTTAAGGAAACAATGCAATATATTTACTAACTACAGTTAAACAAAGCACGCAAAAAAAGATCTATACAAACACACACCTCTTTGTCCTGTTGCAAGCCGCTGGTCTCTTCCTTCAGACTCTCCATCACCTCCTTAAGTTTTTCCTCTTCTTTCACCTTCTGCTTTTCCAGCTCTTCCTTGAGAGCCGTTGCCTCAGAGATGGCCTTTTCACTGCTGGCTGGTACACCGCGCACTTCCTCAAGCTGAAAGATGAGCCAGAAAGAGGAAAGCACCCCCCCAAAAAACAAAACAAAACAAAAAAGAACAGAAAAACAAAACAAACAGATTAGATGTGTTCAGGTGTTCAGATGTGTTGATTCCAAGCAACACCCATCCCCACCAATCACCCATACACATTTGAACCCACTACAGAGGAACAGTCCACTGTCTCCTAAATTAAATGACGAGGTGATGGGATCAGTGAAGACTTTAGGAGAAGAGGTGTGAAGTAAATGGACTGAATACAATGTTGTACCAGAGGCGGTTACAATCAACACATTCAAAAGCAGACCAAAACACACAACTGTAATCAACTGTAAACACAGATTCAGGACTGAGAAAGCCCTGGTTAAGACTGGCACAACAGTCTGCTGCTTGGCAAGGCCAAAACAAGGCAAGGAGTGGTGTGTTTATAGTCTATGTTTTGTAGGGTTAACTGCGGGTGAAATGTGAATGTGGCTGCTGGGAGTGTTACACAAGCCAGGCCATAGTTGACTACCACACTGCAGAACACTGCTCCCCAGAGGTCTTCCTGCCTCTGAGCAAGACATTTCCAGAGCACAGCCATTGTAGGTGGAGCAGATAGGGATTTAGAGCAGAGAGGGAGATGAGAAGATATGCTTACAGTTATGAGAGAACTCTCAGCTCTGGGTTTGTGTGAAAAGGTTTTTTAGCAGAGAAGAGAGAAAAAGCAGTCTAATAGAGAGGAACATCATCAACAGCACTCTGAGTGGGCTATCAACAGGCACACACTGACAGTCTCCTTGTGTTTTACTTCACGGCCCCCTAGTGGCTAGTTTAGGGCAGATACTCCTTCCTGCAATGAAATTTGATTTACATGTCTAAACAGTTTTATTTTTTTAAATTTTTTATTTCTAAGGATAATGTTGATTAATTTAAAAAATACACACAGAAATCTCCTTACAAAATAAAAAAGAAGAAAAATAAAAAAATTCAACACAAATTTCCCCTTTTCATTTGTAAAAATGTTTAAATCACATGTCAGAAGCTTTTATTTTTTTAAAAAAAATGCAAGTAAATCTCATTGTACTTTCTATGGCTAAAGCCCTCATGCAGAATGATGTCAGATACATCTCCCTGGAAACAAAAGCTCTACAAGCTGCCAGGGATTTTCTTCAAAACAAACAAACAAAAAACTACATTAGCTGTGATATTAATGACAAAATTATAATCTTCTCTAAAACTAAAAAAAAAAAAAAATTCTTTTTTTGCAAGAAAAGTCCAGATCAAAAACATTTTCAAACTAGGACATTTATCACTGTAGAGTGCTTGTTTGTTTAGGCAAATAACTAATGATACTGTTATCAAAAGGTAGAGAACATAAAAGAAACCATAGGTTTTTTAAAAAATAAAGCAAAAGCAACTCATGCACACTACACACCTATCAAATGAGTGATGCTTTGCATGGAAAAAAAACGTTACAATGTGATTCTAGTAAATTTGACTTTAAACTGAACATATAAATCTCTGTATGTAGGCACAATGTTTAATTCTGCAGTTCATTTATCCCTTCTTTGCAGGTTTCTGTAAACCCTTGACAAATGTCTTTTTCCCGAGGCCTCAAAACAACAGCCCCTTGTATTTTCTATAAGCAACGGAAATTGTATTTTTAGTGCCCATGTTTCTCTCTTGGCCACGGGACAAAATAAACACAGAAACACTGGACTGTCATACCACTGGTGCTAGCTTGCCTTGACTTGGTGCAACCTTTGTATTTTTTCATGGATATTTATTGTAAATTATAAAATAAATGTTGCAAGTACACTCTCATGACAGATTGTCAGTGTGCCTTAACAGTGACAATACCCACTGTGATATTGTCACAGTAAAATAATCACAACTTTTGCTGAGTTGCCAACAGTTATACCAAGTTAAATTAAGTCATTAAAGTATGGTTAATACTGTGCCACTATTTAAAGGCCAACACACCTTTTCTTTGTCTTTTTCCAGCTGCTTCTGCAGTTTCTCGTTCTTGCTCTTGGTGTGTTTAATCTTCTCACGCACTTCAACGTCCTGCAGATCCAGCTGGGTGAACTTCTCCTTCTGGGTCTCAATGTACTTGTTGAGCTTATTTTGTTTTCTGGTGGAGGAACGACATTTTAAAATATTAGATTAACTACACAAATCTGCAAAAAAAACAAAAAACATTAACAAAAAAGCCCAACAACTACCACAACAAAAGATTACAATACATTCATTTTAAAGCATAACACTCTCACCATAATAAAGCTCAGCAAGTTTTCAGTTCCAAGAGATTTTACATTATAAATGGGTTTTGTCAGTTAAAAATAATAATAATGAAAATACAGAATCTAAAACAATGTTAAGTTTATCTTTCTGAAACAGGGAAAAACTTATTTTTTGGTAGAAAAACAATTTTGGGACACACAAATGACTTATGTTGCAAAAATACTCAAGACAAGAGAGACCCTGACTTCAACCACAAAATAATTTAATTAAAGTTTGTCAATGTGTTAGAAGAGAAGAGAAGAAACTGCCTTACTTCTCTACATTTTTGAGTTCTTGGTTCATTTTCTCAGTCTCCTGTGATATTTTTTTGTTTTTCTCAGTGAGTTCCTTGGTGTCCTCCAAGATTTTCTGCTTTTCCTGCTCTTTATCCACCACACGCTTCTGCAGATCATGACTAAGGACAAAAATATCAGGAAAAAACAGTGAGAGGTAAACCTAAATGATTTACACAAAAACAGAGGAGAAAAAAGGGGAACTAACACCAGCTAACAGTCATGCAGCCCCCTGTGATTGTTTTGAAATAGAATATAAAATTTGCATTTTTTCTTTTCTTTGCTGCTGTGGGGTCAAAAGTGAATTTTAATGACGTTATATAATTGTTTAATTTGTCTTGTGCACAGAGAGATGGTGCTGGTGCACTTACATATAATACTGGCAGAGCTGACTCTTGTGTTTGAAGATGTCATTCTCCAGAGTGAGGAACTCCACAGCTTTGTTCTTTTCTCCCTCCAAAGCATTCTTCTCCTTTTCCACTAGCTTCACTCGGTTTAGCTAGAGCAGTAAACATATTGCACCACTTAATATCAGGTGACAAAAAAATCCATGAAATTTTGGACATAAATCACATGCAAGTGCCATGTTCAAAGGAAGACGTTGTTTTTACATTGTCTCCATCATTCTGATGTAATGTAATATTTTAATGAGCTGTGATAGCATTCACTTGATTGATCACTCCTGTGTCTTGCTACCTACAAAGACAAATATTTTTTTTTAAAAATAATAAATTAATAAAATAAATACTGTATTATTTTTAATACCCAAAAGCTTCCAAACATGTGCAAAAACAAAAGAAAGCCTCTTTAAACTCTAACCCCTACTGTAATAATGCACAGCAATTGAAGTCAGAACACAGGAAGGGAAGCTGGTTAGCTTAGGAGTATGTGAGCAGATAGTGTATGAGTGTATGCCACCTTCTCTCCCCTCTGCTCATTGAGAAGCTCAATACGGCGGGACAGGGTTTGGATCGGCTCCTTGAGGCGGCAAGAGCCAATAATGTCCTCCAGGTACTCCAGCATGCCCTCATCATGCTCTGTTTGACCTTTAGGCTTCATCATGGCAATCTGCTCCACCTCACCCTATATACAGACCAGAACAACAATGGACAAACACAGGCATGCAGTCATTCACATAAAAAACAAAACAAAACAAAACAGAATTCAAGTTTCTGATACACAATTCTTATCATTTGCAATTTTTAAATTTAAAAAATTCCACAACACTCATCACTGCAATACAACAGACTTGCAATAATGCTGGTCCACTACACACACAACTTGGCAAAGACCTGTACAGTGTATCAATTTTTTTTAGGAAAAATCTCCAGCACTATAAAGATATTTCAACTTAAAAAGAAATAACGTAAAAATAAAATACTCAGCTAATTTTTCAAAAAAGACAAAAATATGATTTCATCTGACATAAATAGTGTTGTAGTGTAAAGTAAATGGTGTTATTACAAGTATGGTGGGCATGCTTCAGAATTCTTTACAGAATTATTGTGATCATATTTTTATTATAATATTGACAACATAAGCTTACCACCTCAGCAAAAATCACTATCCAATACAGAACCTGCATTAAATTATAATTACAAAATTTAAGTGATTTAAAAATAAATACTTTTGATGGCATGCAAATTCTGATGTGTACAACACCTTTCCAAATACTGTAAATAGCTTACTTGTGGCCTGCCTTAGGGACAATGCTCCAGTTAAATTATATTTGTCTTAATGAATATTATAATATTGCTTCAGAAATTTTTTTTAAAAAATCAAGTTAAACACAAATGAAATCCAGATTTAGCAAAAACTACCTAAGACTCAAATGAAGTTTCTTAAATACCTGTGTAGGTAAAAAAAAGCAGCTCACATATTACTTTTATACATGAAAGACAGGAAAAGCCAGTAAAAAAAGGGGAGGGAGGTCCCACGTCATCCTCTGCTCTGACCAGTGCACAAAATAGACAGCTCCTTTAACTAGAGGCCTGGAAAAGTGACCTTGAAGAACAGGCTAAAGCCTCTTCTCATAGTCATGCTGTCATGAAAAAGACTAAGAGCTGAAAATCTAACATCCAACAAGTGTAAGAAAGGACATGCACACATGCCACACACATACATCGAGCAG
>JAPXVT010000027.1:22525350-22535859 GCA_029823135.1 Acanthurus reversus
CGTGTTAATACATGATGGTCACATGAGCCCGATTAAAACAATGTAATCATTTAAAGTGTCTGTTTATGAGAGAGAGAGAGAGAGAGAGAGAGAGAGAGAAGGGGGGCTGCGAGGCTGGAGCGGTAAAGCTGATCCGCCGTGGGATTAACCGTAGCGCAGGCAGACCATACAGGCTGGATTTGGCCACAAAATACATGCAAATTGACAGCTGCACCGATCCCCACCCCGCAGCCGGGCGGGTGTTTGGCGAGGGGGGCGTTTAATTTATGTCAAAGACGTGCCTACCCCTCACAACTCTGCCCGTCGCTCTGGGTTTGCGAGGGGACATAATCGCATACGCCCAGTCTTTACGTGCATCGAGCGCACTCCAAGTGGCATCGCTGCACGCGTGACAGTTGCAATAACACATCTGGCAACATTTATTTAAAGTAGGGATGTCAATATATAGCTACACACTGTTAGGATTCTAAAGATTTGGATAATACGCGTGCGCTTCTTTAATTTGTCACAGGCCACTCATATGATGTAATGTTTCCAAAAAGGTCCCACAAGGAAGCTGATATCCCCCGGCAACAGCGGTGACAGAAACGCCCAATATCACACTATCACACGGAGGATGACACGCGCTCCAGTTGTGACCACACTGACCCCCACTCGATCCACAATTATCGGTCAAAAAAAAACTGAAGTCACCGCCTGCGTTTATCAAACCCACCCCGGGAGACGAGCTAAAAGTGGCCTGGACGCAACATCAGTGCGATTTAAAGGAGCGATACTCACTGTCATCATCTTTGCAGCCTCCCCGTCGCGTCTCAAGACATTGTTAAGTGTCAATCCCAGCTGTTAGACAACGGTGACGGTGCTGACTTGTTTGACAGCGGCTTTATTTTAAGGGCGGGTGGTGCTGCTGCTGGTGCTGGTGCTGCTGCTGGTGGGGCTGGCTTCGCTGGAGAAATTGCAGAGAGCCGGTGGGTAATTCAGTACAGTCATCGCTCTGAGTGTGTAGTCTGTCCACAGATGAGCCAAAGGGAGTCTCAAGTGAGAGAAAAATAACACATAGACTAGATGTCTTAAAAATCCCAGCTGGTCGGCGCCGCTTCCTTCCTCTCCTCCCCGGCACGCAGGAAGATGCCCAAGCAGCAGTTCAGCATGCGCTCTCTCCTCTCTCGCTCCCACGTCAGCTGGAAAATAAACGCTCTGAGTAAAGTGCGTCCTCTTATACCGTGTTCTTGCGCACGCTTCCGACCCGACCTCTGTTGCTTGGTTATTACCTAGAAACAAGACTTGTAACTTAGATCTACGCGCACAAACAGCGTGCTGCTGCCGCCGCTGCTGCTCCCCGGCTGGCACAGGCTCTGTGTTTGCCGGCCGGCTCTCTGTCGCAGCCTGCAGCTCCGAGGAGAAAGTGACGACGACAGAACACAACTAAAGCCCAACCTTCTGCACCCGCTGACCTTGCGAGTCGCAGAGAAGAAAGAGAGGGAGAGAGAGAGAGATTGATTGAGTGAGAGAGGAAATAGGTGAATTATTAAACACACTTCTGGTGCTCTGAATTTAGAATATTTCCGGACCTGTTTTGTACCAAATATAACAAAAGCTGTGCAGGGAGCCTGTTGTTGAATTTGCTAGGCCTGTTTGGCTTCTCATATTTAAAACAATAGCTGTCATTTTCAGTTCAGTGGCACACCTGCACAATCAGATGCAATCCAGTGCAACATCCCTGCAATAGATCCAATAATGTTCATTATGGGCTGAGATTGTGTCACAGATAAGGAAAGTTATGAAGCTCCGACAGCAGGTAGCCAAAGAGAGCAGGTGCCATTAAAGGTAAGAACCACAGGGACACACAAATATCACTTTTTATTGTACTAAAATATAATGTTCCTCTGTAAAATCAGCTACAGCATAAAGGGCAAGCTGATCATCAAACACCTACACATCAAATATTACATATTGCTCAGAGACTTCCATGTTACATTAACAGAGCTGTAAGGTTTTCCAGCAGTGCTGGATCACGATCTCTCCATCAATCTACAGCATTATAGGCCCACAGCTCCTCTGACATCCTGCCTCTCCAGCTGATACTTTCGGTTTTCTAATACTTAAAAGACCTTTAATGCAACCCAGTAGAACTCCACAAACTGGAGCCTCGAAATAAACACGATCATCCATCTTGGCACCCTGTCATCGAAAACTGAACATTTTAAGCTCCACAAAAAAAAAAAAAAAAAAAAATACAGTGGGCTAATTTTAAGTGAATTGCACTAAAGCGAGATTGCAACACAAATCAAATACAGTTCAAGTTTTGCAAGTCACAAATATGTGCAACTCATACATTTGAGGTAACATATCAACGTCTCAACAGCACTTGTCAATATGACATAATTCTGATAATGTGGGCCAACGTGAGCTGAATTTTTAAATTTTGGGCAAGACGGCTGCCAGGCAGGAGACCAGACAACTTCAAGATCAACAGTTCCAACAGTGTACAACTGTTAGGATGTTTTTACAGTCATTTTTGTGGCGACTGTAAGACATTAGCAGATAATTCAGTTCCGCTGACAAAATCAGGTCTTTCTAAGGAAATGTCTGCAGGTTTTCCAGCTGTTTTTCTTGCAGCCCAAGCCAGGTGTTTAGCAGCTGAGTTTCAGGCAATAAAACCAAGTATTTTTAACCTAAATATGATCTTTTCTAAAACTAACAAAATAGTTTTTGTGTTGGTCTATGCCTAAACTTAAGCAGACTGTAGAAAACAGGAATTTTAAGCCAAAAGATTATTTTTTCCTAATCATAAACTAGTGGTTTCGTGACTGGACCTACGCAGACCTTCACACAAAAAACATAAAGTTTTAAGAAAAAAAGGCAACTTAAAGCTTTAACACATCTGTGATCTGCAGAAAATGTACAATGTCAACATTAATTCCTGGCAAATGGGCTAAGTAAATCTAAAACTATTGGTTATCAGTCAGTAGAAAAAAAATCTATTAATATGTTGTTTTGATTGTTTTGGCGTATTCATAAAAATGCAAAAAAAAACAAAATGCCAGCTTCTTAATGTGAGAATGAACTGTCACAAATGATGTAAAATTGAATATTCCTCGGTCAGATGGAAAAAAAAGCAAATTAAAGACCTCGCTTGGGCTATGAGAAAATCTGACATTCAATAAACTAAACAATTAATACATTAATTAAGAGAATAACAGATTTATGGTCAAATTTAAAGTTGTAATTTGTTTTTATGTCCTTTTACTTTGTCTTAAATGTGGATTGCTCTCGGTGGATAAAAACTACATAGCAGACACGAACACGTGCGTGTGCAGATGGCAGCTGCAGTGTCAGAGCTGAAGAGGGGTTAACACCAACATGGCATGATATCTTCATGTTGCATTCTGTTTCCTCTCGCAACAGCTGGTAATTTACATATTCAGAAATGGAGATCAAGTTAAATGTCAGTGATAAAACAATCTCATTCACAGCAGGCATAAAACGTACTCCAAAGCGTTTGTATAACAAGTGTTGTGATTAGGAACTGGATCTGCATCTTCAAACATTTAGTGATAAGTAAAGCGCTGTGTCAACTCCGGAGATGTTGCTGGGAATCTCGCAACTTTCTCAGCTCTGCACGGCCGGCTGGGCGCAGCATAGATTTGTAGTTGTTTGAAGGATGGCAGCTGTCTTCAGACATGGTGCGTTGATTGTGAAATAGCAGCACAAATGAGTTCATCCATGTAATAACAGAGCAGTACTTCAAAGACCCCTGGCTGAGCCTCTCCTCACACTACAGTAGGGACAGCACTCGTGGGGATCTCCCTAAAGAGGAGACAGCGGGAGTTCAGCCTATTGCTACCACGCCATTCCCCACCGCTGCTTTCAGCTCTCTTATCAGCCCCTCCACTCCTCCCTTCTGCTTCTCCTCCCCAATTCCCCAAACAATAATCAGTCATAGTGAAGCAAAGTGAGGCGTTTTAGAGTTAACTGAATGCCTTTAAGGAAGATAAGCGACTTTTGAGGCTTTTTCTTTCCTTGTTTTGGAGAGAATACAAGAGCTATAAGTTCATATGCTCACCAGGCAATTAAATTATCATTAACTTGTCAACAGGAGGCCAATATAGTTTAACTCACTGTTGCAAACACGCACACATACACACAAACATGCACACACAGTTTGCTTTCTTTGAAGTTTCCATTTCCCTTTAGCGTCAAAGCCTCTAAAAACAGTTTTGACATGGCATCCTTCCCATCAGCGCATCGTCTCGCAAAACAATAAAAGCAGCAACAAGCTGGAAGTCAGTGGGGTCAGATGAAGACGTCCGTGATACGTCACATCAAAGCTCTCTGATCCATGTCTTCATCGCACCTGGAAGAAGAAGATGACTTTTACTGTACTTTTGATTGAAGAGGCGGTCAGAGAAAGTTCACTGCGCAACACTGAAGGCACCTCAGAACCGGAAAGCAGCCCCCCTCACACTCTGCTAAGAAGCGGAGGCGCGGTGTCTGTCAAACCGCCATTCAATAGGATTTACCAATCACCGAGGGGCAGGAACATGTGGAAAAACAGCCAGTTCTAGATCTACAGAAGCTGGGAAAGCTTTGCTCTATCTGCCTGCCTAACAGTCCATCCGCAGCAGCTATCTGGCAGGAATCACTGAAGGCCCATTTCTGACAGAGAGATAAGGGCGGAGAAAAGAATGCCCCTCAGATAATACTGAAATTCAGGCAACATCTTCCTCTGCTTATATCCGTCTCACAGGCGTTTAAAAAAAACAGGGCGCTCCTGACGGACGGTGAGAAATTGAAACTGTCTCTGCCTTGTCAAGAACTCGCCAACTCTAACGGAGAGACACCGAAAGTGACCTTGGAGGATTCTTCCTCTCACTTTTTCTCTCTCCCTCTCTCCTTTCAGGGGCCGAGGGGAAGAGCTCACCTTGAAATAAGACTCAGGCCGAACCAGACGACAGAAAATGAAGCGTCAGAAACATGACTGTGGTACAAGGCCAGACCTGCAGATGGGAAATGTTATGCCTGGTTATGAGAGACAACAGACTCAACAGCCAAGTCTCTCAGCATGTCATGTCTTTTTCAGATAAAGACGAACCAATCATGGCATTTCTTCCTGTCATGAAAGAAATTTCTGTACTTCACCACAGACCTTTTAAGAGCGTCCCCTTGAACACTTAAATGACTCTTTACTCTCTAATACCTAAGGGCAAGAAGAGTCAGACTGTAAGAAAGCGATGCTTTATTTAAGGGTGAATGGAAAATTGTAAACATTCACCAACCGATTACCGTCTGAGACGCATTGTGGGTTCCTCTGTCTCTTTTGTTAAGTCTTGCCCATGGAGGATTTCCTGTAACAGACTAGAAAACCTGGCTGAGCCGCCTATAAGCCAGTTTGAAGAAGTAATTTGGTCCTTTTGAACTTACATGCTTAAGATAACTAGAAATTACACATTTCATTTATGCCTCAAACTCATTTCTTTGAGAAGTTTGGACATTGAAATGAGAGGTACGGATGTAATACAGTATATGTGGTGACATACTGTGGTATCAGTGGACTATATTGTAATGTAATAATCTCCTGGATGACAATTTGTATGAAAATAACCAAACAGAAATGTCAGTTTTTGCAAATCCAGCAAGGGATCCTTTGTGTTTTGTTGGCTCTACTTCCACAGACACTGTTTGTGTGAAATACATCGGCATAATGAAAGATAGACAAAATGACAGCTCCTCAAAAGTGAAACCAAGACATCTTGATCGCCCCCTGGTGTCTGGTTGCAGCATAGGTCATAAATCCTGTCCTGACGTGTGAGCAGGGAAGCAGGGCAACTAAATATTCAAAGTACCCCTCAAATACATTTTCCCAAATGATGGTTTCGATGATCTTATGTAGTTCACATC
Organism: Acanthurus reversus; assembly: GCA_029823135.1. NCBI lineage: Eukaryota > Metazoa > Chordata > Actinopteri > Acanthuriformes > Acanthuridae > Acanthurus > Acanthurus reversus. Next base: position 22,531,252 of record JAPXVT010000027.1, read on the forward strand.
CTGCTGGTGTTTTTTGTTTAAATGCTGTTTTTTCTGACAAGTTTGGTTTAAATGAGTTATTCGTTGCTAAACCTGGGTGAAACATCACAATTGACTGCTAACCCTAAGCTGTGATTGAGTTGGTTGACCTCCATATTGGTCATTACCATAAAGACTCAAAATGTTACCAGCTCAAGATGGCAGTGCTGTTTTTTTTTTTTTTAACCGTGGGAGAAATTACATCCATCTTTATTTATGTCAATGCCATTGTCTCTCCATTTCATACTTGTTTTCTTTTGACCTCAGTTAAAATACCCACTGTGTAGAAAAGCACTGAAATGGTAAATCTGCTACAGACTGTGTTTACACATTTTATAAAGGCGATAAAAATATGGAAATATAAAGCATTGTTAGTGTGAAAAACAAGGAAATATGTAAACCAAATGGACTTATTTGGGATTAGGTGGGGCAAATGACGCAAACAACCCTTTTCTAAATCAAGTAGGAAAATAATAAGGTGATAAACAATGTTAGGTATCTTTCAGAGCCATTAAGGAGACCCAGTATGGCTCTCCAGCATCCCTAACAGATCATAAGAGTTAAATACCTGAATAATAAAAGACATTTTAACACACCGACTCAGAAAATTATATGAAAATCCAATATTACCATAAACCAGTCCAACAACATTTCCCTTAATGACCCAGTACACCCAGAGATAGTGCAATGAAAGGAGATAAATCAAAATATCAAGTGTATGTCATACTACATTTTGTAATATACTGCCAACCCTAGGAGAACACCTTTTTCTCCACAGTTTCTGCAACATGTATACAAAGTGCCACACACAGCAGCCTGTGCCTTGAGACCTCAGCAGCAGCAGCAGCAGGATGCAGACTGTGCGATGATGAATAGAGATGTCAAACGGCCACAATAGAGGTCGGATCCTTAACTAGTTGACTGACCTGTCGCTCTAAATAAAAGGGTGGCCGAACAATTGAGTGCAGCCATCAATCTCCTTCCTAAACACAATGATGATTTACTTCATTCAAATCATTGTGAGTGAAGAGGAGCGGAACAAAGAAGAGTGTGTGTGTGGGAATTTCTGGGTGTTCTTCATCTCCAAGGCAACTATATACATGTGTGTGCACAAAACACGGGCACACGTGTGCACGTTTGAGCCAGATACGTTCGTTGTCCTCACAATGCATGACCATGGAACCTCGTCTCATGTTGTTTGTAATCGCGTTTACACAAACAGCACTTGCATTGGACTGCACCACTAATACCTCGCTGTAATATATTGATCCACCCTTCCATACTGTATAATCAGCCAACAATTTCACTTGCTAACAAAGTGTGAAATGAATTGTGAGAGCTACATCTTGTCCAATGTATATACAAGCACACACAGCTATTAGATACATTTAAATGGGAAGCACGTTGGCTTCCAGTCTGCAGTATAGTATGTGCAGGGTGCAGCTTGTCGCCAAATGAGGAGGGACTCAGACTTTGAAAATGTATTTAATCTAGCTTCCTTTATAGAGGTTAAATAGATCGTTCAGCATTTCACACAGCTAAGCATTCATCAAAAAGCCTTAAATGCAAACTAGCAATTACAGAAAAGACCAGAATATGTGCATATGGCCATAACCATAAAGAAAGTGAGGGTGGAAAACAAACAGAGATAAGTGTGATGGAGGGGGAGGCAGAAGTATTACAGAGGAGGAGGAGGCAAAGTATTACAGAAACAAAGAAGTTGAGGCAGATGAAAATGCTGCTAATGATAATGTTGACAATCACTACAGAAATCAGAGTGATTACAGCCACACTTATGCTGATGAAAATGATAGTTTCGAAGCCCACAGTTATGAGTAAAGAGGTGATCACGGCGACAAGCGCGATTTATCAAAACCAATATGGCGTGGATGCATCTGAATGCATGGAGCGGACAAACTAACAGGAGAGTTTTTTCTGCGTAAATTTAGAGCTGAGAGATCTGTGAGAAACCAAGACATTCACGCTGCAGGGAAGCTAAATTCAGACCCTGACATCCTCGGGGAGACTGGAACCAGCAGAGTCGGAAAAAGTCAGCCAAGTCGTTAATGAAGTTATGACCAGAGTCACTGCTGTGGAAGGAGATCTTAATCACCTGCAAGAGTTGAGGTGCCGACACCCAGTCCAGACCCATTTAGTCCAAGACGCACTAATGCTAATTAGAGGGAAAGAAGGGAAGGTTAGAAATCTGTTCAATTAGCCCAGTCTGGAGAGGCGTCCTGTGGGGCTGAGGACAGATTCAGGCTCAGGATCGTGTGCTGTAGCACTCATCCTGGCTGCAGTCGCTGCTTTAAGCACAGCAGTTTTCAACAGCCTGCTGTAAAGTGGGTTATTATAATACAGCCAGAATTGTATTTGGAGTTATTAGACAATAACAGTTTCTGAAGATATTTTCATAAACCACAAGTGAGAGACCTGGAGGTTTATATGACGGCCATGATGAGATTTGCAACTTCTGACACTTGAGTTCTCTTCACCCTCATCTCTCGCTATTTCTGCAAGGTGGCAGAAACCATCCACTGTGGGTAAAAGAGTCAGAAATAGAGATGGAGACTCTCAGAATATGTCAGGTCCCAATCTTACTTTTCTCTCCCTCTCTCCCTCGCTCTCTCTCGCTCTCTCGCTCTCTGTGCTGCCTGGCTGGCAAGCCTCCACAGTTGTCTCTGTGCCCTGTCAGCAGTACAGCAGGCAGAGATATGCATCCACCCTGCCCTGTGCTCAGCTCCAAGCCTCGCAGTGCGCAGATGTCCATGCAATTTACTGCCCACACCAAATTGGATCACTTCTCTGGTGTTTTGCGAAGGCCTCGCACCTGCTGTTTTCCACCTTCTCTCATAAATGACCAAACATCTCGATACTGGAGGAAAAAAAGAGAGAGAGGGGGGAGGCAGGGGGAGTTGATTTAAGGAGCAAATTAAAGGAGGAAGTGCTGAATGAGACAGAGAGGAAAATGTTTGATGGTTAATATGAAAAGAGGAGACTGCTCTCTCCTTTTGCAGCAAATCTAGATTCCACCTCTTAGTTTACTGGAAAATAGGGCGAGAAAATTGCAGTTTGCAGGTTTTAGAGCAGCGTCGACACAGCCGCTGATGATCTACAGCTTGCACAGTTTGACCTCTGAGGCCTTTTAGTCTCCACAGCGTTGTTGAGGTTTAGCTCAATCTGACATCTGACCGGCTATGAGTGACAACTCCATTTTATACCTGAGTTGGTGGTCTATAGATGTGAGTCAGTGTTTTCTGTTAATACCTGTGTGCATGTGAACCCTGAGGCAACTGGGCAGGTGGTGACACACTGTCTTAGATTGATTATTGATCCTTCCTGGAACAGCCTGCTGTGAGGTACCACTGCTTCACACTCAGACATGACGTCATAACTCATCATCGCAGAGAATGCAAAAAGAAATGACCAAGCAGCAGCAGAGCGACGCTGTGATCTTGTTGTTGGTATGTCATCAGGTTGGTTGGATGATGTGGCAAAAGTCATTTTGAAGCACGGTGGCTTAGTGGTTAGCACTGCTACCTCACGGCAAGAGGGTCCTCAGTTCCAGTCCAGGTCCTTTTGTCTAACAACATCCTGGTTCAATACCCTGGGGTAGGACTTTTCTGTGTGGAGTTTGCATGTTCTCCCTGTGTCTGTGTAGGTTCTCTCCGTGGACTCCGGCTTCCTCCCACAGTCCAAAGACATGCAGGTTAGATTAATTGGTGACTCTAAATTGCCCGAAGGTGTGAATGTAAACGTGAATGACTTTATATGACAGCCCTGTGATGAACTGGTGCCTTGTCCAAGGGTGTACCACACCTTTGCCCACTCTCAGCAGGGATTGGTTCCAGCCCCTCCGTGATGATAAGCGGTTATAGATAATGAATGAATGTATGAACGAACTACACCAATTGATCAAAGGTATAAAAGTTTGTGGTTAAATTTGCACAGATGATGAGCGATGGGATGTAAATTCTGGTCTCTGCCATCAAATTCAGATGTGCCAAAAAACCAACCACAAACCTGACCTCCTCACCATCAGTTTCTGCCTCGCTACATAAAGGGCACACAACTTCCTGCACTGGCACTGACCGCTGGCAATGGACAAAAATCATGTCTTGCAGAATCAACCAGTAAGAAAATATGAACATGATTTCCAGGGACACTGCTAAGATACATGCTGTCACCTGTGGGTTTGTATTGTACAGACTATAGCAAGCTCGTGCAGTATTTTCATAAACATATAGAAGAAGATGTACACATTTACACAAATTTGTTACTTTGTTAAAGATAATTTTTGGGCATTTCTGCTTACATAGAGAGTGACAGATGAGAAGAGGGGATAACATGCAGCAAAGAGCTGGATTCAAACCTGGGCTGCTGCAGTGAGGTCTCAGGACTGATAAAAGGTCTGCACTCTACCACGTGAGCTACTAGGACACCCTGGGGTACAAAGCAGCTTTATGTAGGAATTAATTTTTGTGTGCCTGCACAACATTACTGGTATTTTTTCCCTGTGAGTCAAACATTAAGCAAGAGCCACAACACATGACATGTAACTTAGCAAGCAGCCTCTTACTATTCAACCGC
>JAPXVT010000027.1:22849880-22862186 GCA_029823135.1 Acanthurus reversus
TTACGCTGCCTCGCAACCATAGCTGTTTTAGCTGTTATGTGTCACACCAACAGTGAGGGGTTCTGTCGTTGTAAAGCGACGTGGATATTCTGAACTTGTTCCCGGGAATCACACGCGGATCTCGGGGAGCGCGCAGCTGACACTTGCGCATCAGCAGCGGGAATCTGGAGAGACATTTCCTTTGGAAAAAATCCCTGTACATGTAATACGTGCGATTTATAAAAGATGTGAATGTTAAAATGACTGTCTGCAAAATCCAATGCATGGGCCGCTGTTTTATATAAGCCATGATGTCTGTGCATCGATAGCATCTTGGCACAAAGTTTCCTCGCGCCCGCTGTGTAAGCTGCACCTGAGGAATTCGCTGTGCTGTGCAGGCCAAGGTGGGACGGTTCTGCCTCGTGAGTACACAGGGCGCGCGCTCCTGTCGCCATATCACCAAATTAATTCTCCGGCTCCACGGGACAGACATGCATTACGGAGCGCGCACGAGCGGCGAAGGAAAGCTCCGAACATGCACGCCGATAAACATCAAATGACAACAAACACGTGCTGTCATATGTAGCTGGTCTGGATGCAAAATTAACTCAGAGCGCACCGGAGTGACTTGTTCACAAGCGCAGCCGACAGCCTGTTTGTGTTTGCACCCTGCAGTCAGAGCTGTTGGGAACGCTCGTCGTAAAATGAGGTTGGGCAGCATCATTTTATTTGTCGCTCTCTGCTCTTTTACCGCGTACTATATTTACGAGCCCATTCCCGAGGAGATTGACGAAAGATGGAAACTCATGCTGACCAACTCTTTCTTCAGAAGTCTCAGCCACCTGGTAAGGGGAAAACACTGCATTCTCGCCAACGTTACCTAGTTTTGCTGTGTTAGGTCTGCTGATAATTACTTTGGAAATAAATCCCCATGGAGCAGGATATGTAGCACTGTTTCTCATGACAGTTTAATACCTGATTCAGCCATAGAATAACCGATAAGAAAATTGCTTTTGTTTGTTCTCAGGGTAGGTAAAGTGGCAGGTTAAATGTTCATTGTATTTTGCTGATGTTGATGTACATGCTTATACCAGATTATGTCAGATGCTAATCCATGTGTAGTATAGTCCTGCTCACCTGTTCTAATAATAGAACCTATTAAGGAAACTCGACTTGTTAATGACCGTAGACGCTTATAGTTTATTGTAGCCCATTGAGCTCCGTTCAGTGTAACACTCTGTAGGTAATATTATTCCTATGACACTGAGTAGAGGCTTTTTTGTCACATCTTTGTCACTATATAAAGCTCAAAATATTCGGTCCATTCAGCTAGAAAAGTGGTGCATTAATTTATGAGTTTATATATGTATCAATAAGTATTTCAGATTGGAAAAAAGTACAGGTACTGCCAGTTTGAAAACATAATAATTTTGTAATTCCAGCAAAAAATATGTATTAATATTTATTCGTTGTTATTTTAAATTAAACGCATAACATATTCAAACCTTTTTTGAGCTTGCATTGATGAATTACATTGTCAAATTTATGCCTCTCAACCAGAGACAGATACAGATTTTAATCAGCTCTTTCTTTTTCTCTGTCACTTACTATCAGACTGATAGTAAGTGACAGATGTCTTTTTGTTTCAAACTAAATGCTCAAGATTTTTGCAAGCCAAATTAATAGAATGTATTTTAATTTGCATTTGTTCTATTAGGATTGACTTTTCTTTTTTTCAGTTCGGTAAATGGTCAGTTTTCTGGATTGAAACAGTAAATGCTCTCCTTTTTTTTCTTTCTTTTTTTCCTTTTGTCAGACTGATGTTTCTGCCTGATGTCACGTACAGCCTGGATTGCATGAGTTTGTTGTGGTAGCAGTAAGAGAGCCTCAGCTGATCAGCCTCATGCCAGCCCCTGACTGCCTACCGCATTAAAAAATAATATAAGTCGAAACGTAGAGTTGCAGCGGGCTGTTGGTATTTTACGAGGCAACATTCTCATGACTATCTCCATTCTTTTTAATATGGTCACATAGTCTGGAATCTTAGTCTTTTTGGTTTTGACAAATTCCGAGCTTTGGTCAAGGTGACAGTCGGCATAGGACAGACTGTCTTGCAGTAGCATTTACATGCAAGTAGTAATGCTAATGGCTTGAGTTTGATAAACTAAGATATTCTGTAATATGTCTCTTGTATTCTGTTTTGCTTTCCAGGCAGACCTCAGTGAGTTACTGGGGCTTAAGGACTACATGGGGGTAATGTACCTTATTACTCTACTTGAAAAGGTAGTGCCTGTGTCTGACGAGCATGTCAAGGTGTCGGAGGAGAGGTTTGATGGAGTGGAGGTGGTGCTGTACCAGCCAAAGCAGCACAGCAGTGACACTGAGCTCAGGAGAGCTGTCATATACCTGCATGGGGGAGGATGGTGTCTGGGGAGCTCCAGTAAGTTGATGGGTTGGCATGTCTTCCTCTTTACACAGAATTAAAGTGACTATTAAGGATGGATAGGAAGATTGATGGGTATTACACACTATTGTGATGTATTCATATCACAGGTATTCTACTATTACTCTGAAAAAAAAAGAAAACTCTGTTTGATTGACAAGCAAAATAACATTGCAGCTTTATACAGACTCCTTACAACTATTTTTGTGAGAGGATCATAAATAATAAACAAAGTAAATCAAAGAAAATCCACCAAGCTTTCACAGTTTCCTGAGGAAATAACACACCGTCTGTTGAAGCGGTGGGAACCTCAGAGGGTGGTTACTGTTGCTAATCCAAAACGTAAAGACGTGACATGCAGTTTGACACATCTCATGCTGTTCTTGCAATCTGTTGAACGGCTGTAACAATTACAGTGACATGGATCTTTCCAGGATGCACCATACAGGCTAGACGGCAGGTTAATCTCTTTTACTGCAGTGTTCCCTTCATGTAAGATGGTGTGTGATGTCAGGAAAGGATGGGTGGTTTGTGTAGCTTTAGAATCTATGTTCTAATCTGTGTCTTTCATCTCTTTGCAGGGATGAGTCCATATGATCTCCTGGCCAGAAAAATGGTCACTGAGCTGGATGCCGTGGTTCTCTCTGTAGAGTAAGTATTTCATATTTTATAGCCAGTTACATGCAGCTACTGTAGTACACTGCACAAACGGCTGTATAAAGAGATTGCAGTTTGTTTGTAAGGAGTGCATAGACAAATATAATTTTTAAGGTCATTATTTAGCTACAAGTTTCCTGTTATTGTATTATTGATAATTAAATCCCATAGATTTCCCTTCTCTCCTCTCCGTCTCTCACACAACTTTCTGTTCCTGTACTTGCCTGTCCTCTTTCATTAATCACAGGCTAGATGGAAGTGAGGATGCAGTAGAGTGAGGCTAACAGGTTTTCATTTGGGTCTGGCCAGGCTTTCCCCTGTTCCCCTTTCCCACAGCTACAGTCATTGTTTTTCTTTGGCAGATACAGCTTTATCTCTGCTTCTCAGCCCTGGAACTTTCTTGTGCCAATCTTCTCTCTGTCCTTTAATTCACTACTCACAGTTTTTCAGGTTTTATCAATCTGCAGAAAGATGAAAGACCAGTACTGATCTATACTAATGTGGTTACGCTGACTTATAGTTTTGATAGTGGGAGGTAGTTGGATGAGGGTATGGGTGTGGGGTATGTGGGGGTATAGCCTTATCTGACTCATCCAAATTCCTGTCTGTGATTTGTTAAAGGTCCAATGAGTAATTCCAGCATTTCACAATCTCAGAGCCAGCAATGTGTAACATTTGACTTCAAGACTGAAACACATGTAGAAATGATAGCAACAGAGCATAGGTTAGACGACGAAATAGCACAAAGCAAGGAAAAAAATGCTTAGAAGATTTATTACAAAACATTTCTGACATGCATCTGAAACTTTTTTTGTTTGTCATATATCTGTTTAGTGTTTACTCGCAAAAAAAAAAAACGGCAGATATATTGAGTTATTACTTATGACTGATGCTGTCATTCAAAGCCCTGTCAACGGCTTTATACTGCGTCATATTTTATTTATTTAGTCATTTCTTTTGGCAGACATGGCCAGAAGTAATGAGGAAGCTGATCTTTTAAACTACTTTTGGTGTTAAAGTAATAAGTAAACATGGCATTCATTAATGTGAGTTTCATTTTGAAATCAGTGGCCTTCCACTGTTATTTATACTTCAGTTTGTCTCCTGCGTTACTCTTCAAAATCTTATTATGGTAATTTTCCTGGCTCAAGCTGCACATGAACTTCATAACCCGTTTATTTATGCTCTAGATTTAATCTACACCTTACCACTCATTCAGGTACCGCCTTGCACCAGCTCACCACTTCCCTGTCCCATATGAAGATGTATACCGTGTGGTCAAACACTTCCTCCAGAAGGGGGTGCTGACCCAGTACTTTGTGGATCCAGGCCGCATTGCTGTGTCTGGTGATAGTGCTGGAGGTAACCTGGCTGCTGCTGTCTCCCAGCAGGTAATAAATCCAATTTTTTTCTAGTGTCAGCTTAAATCTTCTGGTTCACATATGGAAAACAATATTTTAAAAAGGTGACCGAAGAAGATTAACAAGCCAGTTTCAAAAAGAAAAAAAAAAGAAAGAAAAAAAAGTAATAATTGTATTATATTAACCCGACCAACTAGAATATGTGGTCTGTGCTGGTTTTGAGTTAACTAATACTGACCTACTATTTCATCACCTACAATGTGTTGTTTTCACATGAAGCAAATTTCTCTAATCAAAATTCATTTTTAATAAATGCAAAAAAAGAGTAACCAGCAGCAACAAGTGTTAACCACAGTTAACACACTGCTTTCAAAAAAACTTGTGTATTTGTTGGACATATGCTTTAGGGAAGAAGATAGTTAAAGTTTAGGTTGGTAATTCTGGAAAAATAGCAAGATTTGAAAAATAACATCTCCTCAGGGCTCTGTTACCCACTCCCCTCCCCTCAGAGATCATTCAAAGGCCCTGCCCTGCATGAGCACTTTGTATCACAACAGCTCCAAAACAGAGCGGAGAGAGTACCTTGGCATATTGCTTTCAACATTATTCAACTACATTACCTCACTCAGTGGTATAAAAACACTGAACATTTTCAGAATTAATGGGAAAAAAACAGGGCATCAGAAAAACAGCAACCATTGTATCACTTTTCAGGCCAACTCTCTTAGCTGTTGCCACCATTGAAAAGACACATTGAAGTTGACTCAGATTTTACTTCTTGTACTATTCACATTCTCTTTGTTTGTAGCCTTCTCCTGTTAGGTCTTTCTTGTTCTGTTTTGTTTACCTGTGGAAACTGCTGTGGGTACGGCTGCCAATGTGGCCGTGTTCTTTTTACCATTCATCTCAGTATGACTGGCTCACTCAGGTGTAGCTTTCTGTGTTGTGGTTGCGTACTCCAGTCATGCACGACGAGTGTGTGAAAGCAAGGCAGACAGGTAGATGTCTAGTTAATTCTTCAGGCCCTCTGAGTTGTTGGGTTGGACGAATTATAGCCTATTGTAGTTGCAGATGAAAGAATATTTTTCTTTTTCTTTTTCTTTTTTTTTTCTTTTAGCATTTCAAATTTTGATTGCTGTCAGGCTGTTTAGAGGTTTTTTACAAACGTGACTATGAATGCCTCTAAACAGAATTACCAACCTTACCTTTACGGCCTTGAGAAAGTTACACTACTTGCTTGCTTGACAATATCTTACATCTGGCCCAAGGTGGAGGCACACTAGATGTGTATCACTCAAAGAGTCATGTCCTGCGTTTTAGGCTATGGAGGTAGCGATTATAAGATTAATAAATTTATTATTAAAGTGATTGATTTGTCTCCAGTGCTCCACCTTTCAGCAGACTTTGGTCTATGATGGAAACTGCAGACAGCATAAAAGCCTCGGTTTGTCTAATTTTAGTTTGCAGAGGTTCATAGACAGCTTCAGCATCAGCAGTTTTTTTCTTTTACCTTTGTTTTATATCACACCCATAACGTTATCTTTTGTTATAGATCTGACAGTGTTTTATGTTCTGAGTTCCACTAAACACATAAAGTGGTCACCTGTTAGAAAGACTCAAGACCTACTGTGGTATTGTTTGTAATAAAGCCATCCTTTAAAGATTGCTTGTGCTGTCACATTAGGCACTAGCAGATCTCTCTCCTCAGCAGAAAATTGTTGGCTCCTCAACTGTACTGAAGCCACTTAATAGCAGTGTGCCAAGTGCTGGTTCAATGACTTAAAGGAAATGGAAGATGTCACTCTAATTGGTTTAATTCATGTTTTGCTGAAAACACATCCATAATTAAGAGACGGAAGCCAACCTCTTTCTGCCTTGTGCCTTAGTTTGCACCCAGATTATGCGCTGCATAACTAGCAAAAATGGTGTTGGAAAAGCCCTAACAAGACTGAGGTGGGTGCTCAGTTTGTTGGACTAAACTGCATGCTTGTAAAATAAAGGTGAAGATAAAACTGGCAGAGGAGCAGTAGCATCTTCCTACATTAACAGATGACACGGAAATAAGAACGTGCTCGAAAACTCTACCAATAATAGTGCTACATTGGGGTTAATAGAGTGAATCCCCCCGTGCATTACACCCTTTTGATGAAGTGTATTGTTGATAAATGGCTGTCTACACCTTCACAGTGATGACAGAGGGTGTTAGCAAAGACGCCGCGTTACAAGAAGGAATGAAAAACAGAGAAAAAGAACATCTGTGCAGCTACCCATAATGAGATTTGCAGAGAAATTTGTGTATAATTTTGGCTTTAATTTACCTAGATGACCTTGATCTGATAACCCATTTCATGTGGTGGAACTTAAGGAACATAGTCCAGTAACATTGACAACTCAGACATTATAAGTCAAAATAGGGCCAGATGTAAAAATGTGATGTGTATGCACAAATATAATGTGTATGCCATTTTTCACAGGTACTAATAAAAGGAGAATGTTCCTTCCATGCATACAAACATTTTTCAAGAGAGGTGTGTGAAGTGTAGAGGTGACTGTTAAGGTTTTTTGCCAAGTTTTTTTTGTTACCATTTGCTGTCCAAATATTGTTCCATGAAGCATTTCTCAGAGGCAGATCTATAAACTTTAAAAGTGCCAATTATTTATGACAAGTTTTATCATCTGTATTGCTTTCCTGCTACAGCAAAGCACTTTGTAAAGTCTGTTTCAATATGAGCTTTATATTGATCATCTTCTTACATTCGATAATGATGTCTGAAATATTCTGCAGTGATGATATAGAGGCTCATGTGAGAACAAAGTTGTATGGGAACTATGTAAGACCACAGCTGTTCATGACTGTCACAGGCTGTTTTAGCTATTCCGGTACTCTGAATGACCCGCGCTGATGCAACACAATCAGTTAAATTACGCTATTTCTTCTTTGCCTCTCGTCTTATTGACAGGTCTAATATGAGGTGGAGCTGGCACAAGTTTCAGTGTGTAAACGGATGATTAATTGCGTTTCTATGTCATTTCTGGGTAATTGTGGAAGTTGAATATGAAGCTTTTGTATGTGCGCCCGTTTCCACATTTACTGATGTAATCAGTATCAGGCATATGCGCAGCTTTACAAATCTTACAAAATGAATGTTAAGTCATATTTCTGTCTTTGTGCTTACACAAAGTTTTTGTCATTAATCTACTCAGTTTAATGCATTTGGCCTCTAGCTGGTAGATAGGGATTTATTCCAGTGCACTCACTGCTTTGTGCTGTCATAAGGGTGACCCCATGACAATCCGCTTTAATGGAACATGGCTGTCTCCCAGAAAAGTTGCTGTAAGCCTTTTCTTCCCTTTGTCAGATTCCCCAGAAAGTCAGCCAAAGGAGCTCTCATGCAGCTAAGAGAGCTATGGAACTGATAGTTGGCATTGTGCTAACTCTCCTGCAGCTTCTGGTGCAGAGGATCATGCAGGAAATTGTTTTAATGCTCAATTAACTGCCTTGTTTTAAGAACCCCCTAAATTATCATCTTGTTTTATATTGACCAGACAATCACAAGATGAGAACATGCTTGTGATGCTTATTTTGGCATAAGGGCTGGTTTAGCCTATATGTGTTGCTTCACAGCTGTACTGGTGTACACTGTATCTACCTAGTTCTCTCACTACATCCTTGATGTTGGTCTGCTGTAGGTCATGGTCATTACAACACTGATGCTGTGCATCACCATTATAACAGGCTTTGATTCTCAATAAAAAAATTCAACAGTGCAGTTAGAGGGAGAAGTACAGAACACTGGAAGCATTGCAGTTCTTTCTGTACATTTTGTTAGATAATGTTGGTTTATTTCGAAAAAATTACTGTTCATATCTATTGTTTGATTAAGATTATTTTTCAAAAATTTCTTTGCCAATATCTGTCCTTTTTCACAGTTACAGAAAGAGCCTGGACAGCAGGTTCAGTTGAAGGCCCAAGCACTCATCTACCCTGTGCTGCAAGCTTTGGACCTTTACACTCCTTCCTACCAGCAGAATCAGGACATGCCCATCCTGCCCCGCACACTCATGGTGCGTTTCTGGAGTGAGTACTTCACCAGTGACAAGGCCCTTTTTAGAGCCATGATGGCCAACACCCACAACAACCCCGAGTCTTCCAGTCTTCTGAAGTTTGTCAACTGGAGCGCCTTTCTGCCAGAAACATACCATAGAAAATACAACTACAGCGCTCCTGTTGTGGTGCAGGGCGTCGGAGGGGAGGCAACTGGGATGGATGGGCCATCCCGATCTTTTGCTGACCCAAGGGCATCGCCCCTGCTGGTTCCAGACACGGCCTTACACTCTCTGCCCAAGGCCTACATTTTGACATGTGAGTATGATGTCCTCCGAGATGATGGGATCATGTACGTCACACGGCTCCGTGCTGCTGGTGTCGAGGTGACACATGAACACTATGACACAGGATTTCATGGAGTGCTGATGTTCACCATATGGCCAACTGACTTCCTGATTGCACGTCGTGTGACGGACAACTATATCAAATGGCTCAAGCAAAACTTGTAAAAAAAACTCTTGACTATCCACATCCATTCCAGTTTTTCCAGACAATGCACCAGTGTTTGATTGGGAGCAAATTTTTCGGGTCTGTTGTTTAGCTTTTTGTTCATTTGTTTGTTTTGGGGATCATAATATTTTCTGTAAATATGTTTAAGAATACATAACCTTCTTTTTCAATACTTATATTTCACCACTTCACAGTAGACATCAGAAGGAAAAAGGATTTTAAAAGAATAGTTATATTTTTTCACACAAGGTGGTTGGAGTACAACACAAGACATATAACACTGTCACTAAGTTACAGAAGTATTGTGTTTAATATCCAACAAACACAGTACTGTTCAGAGATGGAGGGAAAGAGGAGAAAAATCAAACTGGAACATTACAGGAGTTTTGTGTGTGTATGTGTGTGATAGTGGTAGCTAACCCTGTGTGGCGCTGCTCGTTTTTGTTTCCCACCACAGGATCTGCCACCTGATATTATGTCCACTGTGTAAGTATTAATGCTAAAGGTTAGTAATGCATGCCACTAGAACCAGATCTATCCCTTTGGGGGCTTAAAGAATCCAGTCTGAGCCTTGGCAGAGAAGAAAAGGATTTTAACCACAGCCAAAAATTATATTCAGTTTGGCCAAAGTTAACATTCATCACTGAGTGCAGCTGATAGTGATACCTAAGATTGTTTTGATGTGGTTACTCCTTTGTTCCTGACATCGCATCAAAGGGCAGCAAGCGGTATTCTGTTAAAGCCACGAACACTTCTTCATAGGAAAAAAAACTAACCCTTAGTTGTTTAAACCATACAAATGTGATCGATACATGTGAGTCAGACGCTCTCTGGTCGGGCAAATTATTTAAATGACAGAGGGAATGGTGTCTTCATCAGCATGACATTTTCATGTAACTAGTCCAAGTTTTAGAAGAAAAATTAGCTAGACACAGAAAAGAAATGAGCCACATTCCACAATATTGGTATTTATAAATACAGAACATACTGTAACAGTGTACATACCTCCAAACATTCTTTGCTCCATATCTGCTTACTTTGTGACTGAGCTTACTTAAGTTTGATGTAGCAACATGGCAAAGAGAGGAATAATGTCCAAGAGGGAATATGGGCAACATTTTATTGGCAGCCTTAAATCTTAACAGCACGCCACACATCTCAACATCACAAAAATTCCCTATGATGAGATTCATAGGAGTGTTGGAGTACTAACCCCTTCTTTGTTCAAGCATGATTTTATTGTAGTGTGGATTAAATCTTTCAGTGTGGTAACCGCAAAACTGCGTCATAAATCATAAATTTGACGACCTACATGTCAAGAATAAAACTAGTGTAGGCCAGTATAGACTTACCCTTGTGCAGTTAATATAAGCAGTGACACAAAGGGTGCATTGCTGCTATTAGATGAAGTTGCCAGTACATGGCCAAGTACCAGTTTTATGATGGAATTTTAATGGATATATTATAGGATATGTAATAGTGGAAACTTGCACTAAGATGGTATCCACACCTTGTTCTGCATAAGTTTCACTGCAGTTTTTCAATCCTTAGTCAACGTTAAGTCCCTAAACCTCGAACCGTATTCAGAGGAAATGAAGTTGCATTAAAACTTTTCCTGAGGCCTACCATTCATAAAAGGTGACTTCATACGTTCCACTTGTCTCTCCCTTTTATGTTTTGCCCTATGAATGACATAATTGTGTGTCCTGCTATGGGTATCTAAAAGATAAAAGAGAGGTAAATGGTTACCAAAAAAGTTCTTTATATAAACATCTCACTGTTATTAAGCTTTACAGTTCAAAAAGAGAGTTGATATGAACCAGCTGAGAGTCTCTGCTTTCTGGCATGTTATTGTTTAAATGTCTTGAATGTGTTTTTTTGTTCTTTTTTTTTTTTTTTTTTCACAAAGAAGTCATAAAAAAGTATGTAACTTTTTCAACAGATGACAGCTTTACAGCTAGTTTTTGCCATTTGCTTAAAGGGGAAATGTGTAAAATAAGGCCAAAATGTGTGTTTAGAATATAAAGAAGTAAGAACTTTGACTTGCAGAACTTCAGCAGCGTCTATGTATTGTGTTGCAGAGATATATTAGCATGCAAACTAGCTAGCACCTGTCCATCCTGTCTCAAGCTTAATTGGTTTGTTAACCCATCCTAAATCACACGTCAATCAAACTAAAGAGACAACAGAAAATAAAACTCACCAACACCATCTTGGTTGGTCTTTCCACTGTTCTAGTATAAACCAAATTTGTCAAAATAAACCCTGAAACACCACTGGTTTCCAGAGCATCTTCTTGCTCCTCTCCTTTTCACACCTCTCCTGCCTTGCTTGGCATGCTCTCCCAGTCTATGGAGCCATGTTCGCTGTGTTTCCTTGTAGCCTAGTGGCTGCTGTATACACATTCACTCATTTGGTACTTCTAAGCTCCTGTTGTCGTTGACTGATCAGATAGTAGGGCTGCTAATTGCACAGCTAACTGAGCTAACAAGCTAACCGCTAACGGCCACAGCCAAAAACAGCTACAGCAAAGAGTATACAGAGCAGCAGTTAAGGGGTAATACAGGTGATATGCTGGCCCCATCTTTTTTACACATTGCACTGTTAAGCATTCTTAAATGTAAATATGACTACTATTATTTTTGTTTTGGATTCCTGCTGGAGAGCTTATGATTTAAATGAATTTTAATTTTAATACTATCTGTCAATAAACGGACTTTACCTTTAATAACCAATCAGTTGTACTTATGTTTGTCTGTGTATGTGTAAAGAAGACATACTAGAATAGATCTACTTGTCAGCATCATGTTACATGATATATGATGTTGAACTTAACATGTAGTGACAGTGACATGCTGATAAGGACATTCTGTATTGACTCAAACCAAAGCCATGTGGTACCACTTACTGTACGTGAAGAAGTCTCCTCTGGATCTATTGAGGGATTACATAACTGGACAAGAGAACACAATTGACAACACAATACCTGTTCTTGATCCAAGAGGTTGTAAAAATACCAACCTGCATTTTATATTCCTGGGTAGCAAAAAGGATGATGCATGAGTGCCAGCGAACCGTTTGAATCAAATAGGTCAGCCTCATTTATCAGGACAAGTTAAAGAAAAAACTTGACCGAGTCGAGTGAACTATTTATGTGCAACACCGTGCTGGTCATTTTCTTTGCAGTGCTGACCTTTTTGGCAGGTGTGTCTGTGTTGGTGCTTTATCTGCATGTGCACTTATTTATCCATTTGTAGATAAAATGGTGGAACTGTTCCCAAAGTCCTTCCTGCTGTAGGGCTAATAAC
>JAPXVT010000027.1:22987442-22997616 GCA_029823135.1 Acanthurus reversus
AGCGCGAGAGACCAAAGACTCTCCTAATAAGTACGAAGACGATGTGATGAATAGCTTTGAACCGACAGGGCGATCAGTTGGTGTCCAAACTGCTGTGAGACAGAAGTCACAATCAACTGGCGACGGATATGTGATGTGTGTTGACATGAGTGGTATTCATGTTTGTATGGTTATGCATATTTTAAGGCAGACCGTCGAAGTAGATCCAGTGTAGTGTGTGTGTGTGTGTGTGTATATATAGTCTGACATATTTAAGAACATTTGTTTCATACGTCTACCTAAGAACTGTTTCCAGATAGTCAGCCAAAGTCTTTTTTGTGTCACTGTTACTAGATATCGTAGGTAGATTAGTGGGATGAAATTTTTAAAACGCGTCGGCCGCATTCGCGCGCCCAAAGAAAGATCGGGTGTAAAAAGTAGATCTCTAGAAGTCTTTGTTTTTATTGTGTTCTGGGTGTTCTTCAGGCATATTTAATAGGTGGATAGTACAGGGAAAGTGGCAAGAATATAAACGATTGTATTACTCATCCAAAGCCTTAGAATGTACCATCGGGTCAGCACAATGCAACATGCCATTTTGAACCATCCAGTTGCCTAATCCACGCCATATTAACACACACACACAGAGCACTACGTAATTGTCACTTTTATGTCAGTGTTTTCTGAACTTTCTTGTAGTTTTTCTTTAGAAGACGAGTGTTTTTACGTTACTTTGTTTGGATGATATTTTGATATTTTAGTTCTGATTTTTAGTTTTGCTTATTATATTTATCTTTCTTATAATGAATATAAGGTAAAAGTGTGTGTTTGTGTGTTCCTCATGCACAGTTTCCTGAAATTCCATGTAATGTTAATTTTAGTATGATTATGATTGTAAACTCGACATTTTCTACGTTATGCATATTGTTGAACTGTATGCATATTGTTCATTTCTCTAGTCTTTTTGTGTTCTTTGAACAAAGATGTTTTATATGAGTATCTAACAGTGATGAAATAATAGAACAGAGAGGCTAAGTTGTCACTGTGGCAACCATCGCCAATAACCGAGTAATATTTTAATGATTGTAAGGTTTGTAACTAGTCATATAAGAAAAAAAAGACTATTATAAAAATCTAGTTCTTAGATGTTTAGAGTAAAGATGTTATTTTCTACTGTATCCATTTCAAATAGTAACTATTGTTTTAATATTTTTACTCTCCCTGGAAATTGGGCCATGTTGGAAAACAAGCTGCATATTTGATCACTTTTCG
The DNA here is from genome assembly GCA_029823135.1 of Acanthurus reversus. Classification (NCBI taxonomy): domain Eukaryota; kingdom Metazoa; phylum Chordata; class Actinopteri; order Acanthuriformes; family Acanthuridae; genus Acanthurus; species Acanthurus reversus. The sequence continues at coordinate 22,988,694 of JAPXVT010000027.1, forward strand.
GGGGGCGTTGCTGGCGGGGTCAGGTGAACGTGGCGAGTGAGGCGGCAAGTCTGCGCGCTCGTCTCTTACTCAGCCAACTGCAAACAACAAGGGTGGGGTGGGGAATCTCGAGGCGACAAAGGTGATAAAGGTTGACTTTTTTGCACTTCTGTACATAGTCAAAAAAGAGAGAATCATGTATATTGAGATCTTATTTTGAATAAAAAATAATGTCTATAAATGACAAGGAATTTTGCTAGGATAACAAAAAAAATCTTATGAAAGGCTGAACAAAATTGCTTGCATCAAAAGGGCACTGAGTTCTCACTCTCCGACCCCTTTCAGAAAAGGCCAAGTGTTGCTCTTCTTTTTTGTCAGCAGCTTGTAGTTTGCCAGGTAACCTTCCGGAGGAGGCGTCCACTACCCTCCAGCAAGGGCCTGTGACTGGGTTTGTCTGGTCCCCTAACCTGCCTGTACTGACAGGTCTGTGTGTCATGGCCACGCCCTCCCAGGCCCAACCAATCACAACACGTCCTGTCTCTTTACTTTACTCAGAGAGGAATGCATGTTAAAGGAAATACATATACCGTTTAAAAAAATCACGACAGTAATATTGAATAAGAAAACATGTTACACAGAAAGATGTATTTACAGTATACAATATTCTATCAATGTAATGGAATAAAATATATATAAAAATACAAAAATAGAATAGTGGTTTATTTAAAAAAAAAACAAAAAAAAAAGATTCCTGAAAATATACTCACTAAAGTTTTACCACTTGGAGAGTTAAAATACATGCAACACAAACACCATAGCTATAAGTATGTTCTTTATGTTTATGTAAGCTGTGCTTCTAGTAGATGAAACTGACCAAACAGGAATGTAGTTCAACACCAGGCAGAATTTAAGAATAACTCCAGATTGAAATGCAGTTTTGTGGTTTTGGTCATTCAGTCGTTAGTTTGAAATATCATCCTGATCATCGTCGTCATCTCTCATCTCCTACAAGCACGCATGCTTACATTTATGATATGATGTAAACTGAACTTTTTTTTTTCATTTGTTGTTTGTTTTCTCTGCTTGTAGTGCTAATATGATGTATTCTGTCTCCTGCTGCAGTTTGTTTCTGCTTGTTTTACCGCTCCGGGCCCCACGAAAGGATGTGTCATGCTTGCGTGCTGGCCACCTCCTCCGAAAGCACCTGTAGGGAAAACCTCGGATGGTCACAGTCTAAAGCCATAAATATAATCTCATCAAAATAAAATGTGTGAGAAGAAACCAGAAAAGAAAGAGAGGTGGGAAATGGTTCCTTCTGAAGCTGCTAGGACTGGGTTTTATTAACTACACCGTCATATAATAACTGAAGTCATGAGTGTAGCTAATATAACCCGTACTGTGCTTCGATGGATGTGTGTGGTGAAGAGAAAACAGCTCATGGCACATTTTTTCATGGGGCCTGCATTGCTATATTTGATTCTTGCTGTTAACAATTAGAAAAATGTAATAAAAATTTAAAAAACAAACTGAAGTTAAGACGGATTGCTTGAGGTGTGTTATTTCTTGTATATTGTGTGTGGGATTATAGCTAAAGGTTGCTCTTAAAACAATAACACTACATTTGGGAAAATACATGTATCTGCTCTCCTGCAGAGACTTTGATGAGGATTGATACCACGCTAGTGTTAAAGCTGCAGTCAGTTAGCTTAGCTTAGCTCTCCTGGCTCTGCCCTAACCAACACAACAAAAACTGCAAGTAACTGGTGGAGACTCCAAGACATCTGTGCGTATAGAGTAGATGTGTGGATATACACCCATATATCTACACATTTAACTTTAAAGCAAATCATAACAAGCAAAGCAAAAATATAGCGGATAACCAATCAGCAGTTAGCAGTAAAGCATGTTTAAAATACAGTGATATCATAGAAAACTAAGCCAGTAAGCCATTAAATAAAGGCTAACATAAATTATACTTTTTAATGCCTATAGAAAAGAATTTCAATTACATGTGTTTCCATCATTAAGTATGTGTCTAACTAAATTTAGTATTATTAGTAGCTGTTATTGCATTGGCCTATTACATAAGAGGCCATTTACATTATATTTCTTTCAAAGGCAGTCCTCTGGATACTTGTTAAAATACCGACTTGGAGAAATATATCCCATAGTCATAACAAACCATAGTTATTCCTGTCTTTTTAAGAATGTGTGCAGCAAGGTTATAGTTTACAGAGAGCTAAAGAAATAATGAAAACTAGAATAGGAAAACATTTTTGTTAACTGAAATGAAAAACTAAATCCTAGGCTTTCCAAAAAATGATGACTGAACTAGTTTTTTTTTTTGTCATTTTGGGTGGATATCAAATTTGACCCCCCCCCCCACGCCAGACTGCCAGTCGGTCCAAACCCCTCTCCTGGTTATGTGAACCAACCTGGCTGTCATCATGGCAGCGAGGGCTTGCATCCCAGAGAAAGTGGCAAAGACTAAAACTAAAACTAATTAAAAATATACTAAAACTAAAAACTTAACCACGAAACTTACTTTACAAACTAATTAAAAACTAAACTATAACTGCAAACTAAAAGTCAAAACAAAATTTAAATAAAAACTAGTAAAAATCCAAAACTACTATAACCTTGGTGTGCAGTCGCAGTCGCAAGACGACTTTTAGTCCTGTTCAAAAACATCATTTACTCACTATAAAATCACCTCTTTTGTCACATATATTTAAATCTGTAATGCTGTCATCTAATCACTGTATATTTGCAGTTCATATTTGGTGACCATGATTATCTTACAAACACTGGTATGGCGTTTTACAGATTCATTTTAAAAGTTTCATTGCACTTAGTGACTCCAAATGAACGTTATTTCTTAAAATCCTATTTTAGATTCTCATCGCATGATGGATTGATGTGTCCTGCCCACCGAAGCTTTTAATAAGGAGCAAAGATTTTAATTGAGATAGAGATATGCGCCTCATCTCTTCGAGAAGTGTTCCAACTCCGATAAAATCTGAATGTGACATGATTTAGATGCAGTTTTAATTGCATTTTTAAAGGAGCAAGTCGGTTCAATGTGGTGAGGAATACCTTTAAATGTTAAAGGTTTTATTTAGTTAACATAACAGCCCACACACGGTGAAGGAGTAAACGTGGACGAGCATTTAAATAAAATATTCTAAATTAAAGCCCTCCAGTTCACTGACGCAGGTGCTCTCACTTAATGCGGCTGATTAGACATCAAGGCTTGAAGAACAGACTGCACAGACGTCTCATTAGCCAAAACATTGCATTACACCTGTGCACGTTTGCAGAATATCCATTTTGAAGTCTTTTCACAGACTGAGGTGTCGTTTCCCCAAAGTAAAATAAAACCGAGCTGCTTGTTCGAAGATGTGATGCACAGTTCATCCACCAGAGAGCACCACCTCTTTGTCGATCGGGGCTCGCAGTTCAGCACAATGTAGGAATCTGCAGTCACCTGTTAGCCCATCACTGGAGCTATGTGCATATTAAATCCTTCTTAAAATCATTTCATTAATTGTGTTTCCTGATGCTTCTCTAATATAACAAATTAATAGACGGTTGCCAAGGAAAATGAGACAGACAGATGGTTCAAGGATGGAAATTAACCTCTGAAACTTGGATGTGGCGAGCTAATAAAAAGTGCTGCCAGCACACTACTTGAGTTGTTGTGGAAATGTTGACTAAGCCGGCACTAACAGGAAGCTGCAGGCCATTATCCCTAATGCAGTATTTCCTCACATCTACATGAGATTATCCGGCTGAGAAAGAATCATGAAATTACCTTGAATCTAAAATAACGGTGTTTTTTTTCTCCAAATGTTTCATTTTCACATTCAGTCTCACTCTTTCCTCTCCTTCCTTCTCGCATGCACAATGACTTTGTTCCCCCTTTCCTCCCTCATCTTCTCTCAGCTTCCCTCGCCTTGTCTCTTTCCCTCCATCTCCTCTTCTACATCTCTTTCCCTCCCAGCTTTTGTCCGTCCTTTCCTGCTCACTTCTCCCACCCCCCTCCTCCCTCCATCCCTCTGTCCACAGGCGTTAGCTGCAGACTGTGTCGTGTGGAGACTTAATGAAGCAGCGCTGATCCAATAATGGCAACTTCTGTCGCCCGCCTCACAAAGTATGATGTACGACCTCGTGTCCACAATGCGTCATGAATCTCACTTACCACTGCCCCCTCAACATGCCCAGTTTTTCAATTAGGCTTTTCTTAAAACAACCAAGAAGGCTGAATAATGTGTGAGTGTGTGTGTGTGTATGAAAAAGATTGCCCCCCCCCAAGCCAAGTTGTCATGAGAGGAAAAAAAAAGCAAAAAGAAAAGTTGCACAGTGAGCGCTCAGCCGTATGTGTCCATTTTAGTACAATAAATGCCATTTGATGAATTACCCTCTCAAGGGAGGAAAATAGTGAGGGATACAATAAAAGTATCAACACTTCTATCTGTCCAAGAGATGCAGACTAAAAAAAAACGTTGTCTGTTCAATCAAAGGGGTCAAATTAGCAATTAGGTTTAATTTTTTTTGCTAACTGTCCACATGATGGACTAATGCTCTGATCTCATTATGGAGCAAATAATGAGAAGAGAGAAAGGGAGAAGAAGAGATCATGAAACCAAGCGAAAGAAAGAGGCGAGAGAAAAAAAAACAACAAGGGACGCTGACAGGAAGAACAAAGAGGAGGCGATGATGGCAGACGTTGGATTTAAACTCGCTGAGATGTGGCAGGAGGCACAGTGGTGAGATGCATAAAGAAATAATGATGATGTGTTTCCTTCAGGTTCGGAGATAAGCTGCAGATCAGAGACTGCAGGGGAAATAAAGGGTTTTATGTGCAAACAAAGAGGGACGGACAGGTCATTTCAGGCTTGATACATGGTGATCAAAATGACAGACGGCTATATTATCATCTCCTTCACTCTTCAAAGTAATAATGTTATTATTTTTATGCATCCTCCCCAGCTCGACTTAAACCCTGCTGCTGTGTCTCCCTCACTGTTATCAGTCTGCTGAGTCACCACTTGACTTTCACTGAGTGCCACTTGGAGCAGCGCTCAAACATCCAATTTTGTCTAGGATGTATTTGTGTGTGTGTGTGTGTGTGTGTGTGTGTGCATGAATCCAGGAATCCAGGTGTATAAGACTGTGCATTTCTGTGTGTGTCTCTATACAACCCTTGTTGTATAGAGAGTGGGTGCTGATGGAAAAAGAGAGTGGGAATAGCAAAAGGTTAGTCTAAGCATGTCTTTTCCTGGAAGATGAAGAGTATCGATTCAGCCGCCTGAGCTCCATCACAGGATTTAACTACAACCATCTGCCGAGCTTCCCACCCACCCTCATCTTAAGCTTTAATAGAGGACAAGCTCAATATCCAATCAGTTTGGGCCGCTGTGACGATAGACAAAAGAAGGTGCAGTTAATGAAAATGGCAGTCTTAGAAATCAAACATTTAGAGCCCGAGCGTGTGGACACACTGTAGTGAGTGTGTTTGACTCACAAGGAGAATTAATCTCTGTGAAAAAAGCAGACTTTGGCCTCTTAATGGCATCACACATGTCTATTTAAGTTTGTACTGACTGACATAGTTGTAAAAAATGAGCATATCTGCTCTGCAAGATAGCTGACTGATGTGCATCTAAGGCCACGTGCACATCTTTTCCACTGTTTTACTGCTTTTTTTTCAAGTCTCTGCCTCAAAGTCCTTAGTGTTAAATGTTTTTCTGACAGTTTTTAGTAGATTTATTAACTAAAAACGATCAAACATCCAAATCATACCATTATCTTCAGCTGCTTATCCTTTGATCCCATCATTTTATCACAAAGTATGATCAGACACCACCAGAACCGGCCCGATAAAACACTGCAGCAAGTAGCTGAACTACAGCCAAAAAAAGCTTCTATCACAACACCACATCTCATTTTTAAGTGTATAATCTGGTCATGAGCCTCTACCAAACTTCAGTGGCAGAAAATGTAGTTAGCTGAATATTTCAGCTCTTAGATAGCAGGAAAAGAGCGAGTCGGGGGTGCATAACAACAGGCGGGGCATTTCGCTGACAGAATATGGGTCATACAAAGAGGGTACTGAGGGCACAGCTGTACCCAGAGATGAACAGCGGCTATTCACATGGTGACAGGATGTCCCTTGGCGTTACGTGTAGCACACAAAGACGGGAATAAAGGAAAGAGAGAGGAGGTCAGGGAAGGCACGATGTACGTCCCATTACCATACTGTGCAATATCCTTTATTATTACCCAATTAGCCATTCATTTGTCCTTACTGGACTGCAGAGCTATTTGAGGACGGATGGAGCAGCAGTGGGGGGACTTTGATGGAGAATGAGAGCTGTACAGAGAGAGATAAAGCCTAAAGAAAGATCCCACTGTGACACCAGAGCCCACAGGAAGAAAGGGGGGAAAAATGTGTTGTAACAGCTGTGGTGTAGGCTAAACTTCATCTTTGTGACAGGGCTCTGTGGACAGCCAAGAGGATGAAGTGGAGTTACATGAATGAGCCAAAATGGATTCAAATCAACTCCGTCTCAGCATCAGCCTGCAGCTTGTAAAGTTGGGGAGGAGAAGAAGAGGTGGGGATCTCCCTCTCAGTCTCAATGTAAGACTGTTTGAGGCATTAATATAAATCTGCACATCAGGGTGAGACTGAGCGTAAATCAGTATGCCACTCATGTGTGTGTGTACGTGTAATACCTGTAATCCATCCTGCTCATTAATGAGTTTTCTCACCAGCTCCTTCTCTCTTCCTCTCTCTTCGCTCTTCCTTATCTCGTACATCTCTGCCACCCATGTTTAGCTCATAAAGCAGTCTGTTCTCTGAGGCTATCAGCAAGCTATCAGCACAGTGGCGGTCGGCACCTAAATCACTGGTGGTGTGATTAATTCACAGTGATTTAGGATGAGTGAGAGAGGCCTGTTGCTGAGACAAGCAGCTCTCCTCCACCATCTCACCCCTAATGGTTGCATTATGTGCTGTACTACAGCTGTTATTGCCGTATTACATATGGGGCTGTGCTCAATAGTTAGGAGCTTTGTTTATGACGCTGACGTTTGATTTTTGAATGAAAGTTCGATTGCATAGGAGGCTGTTGAGTGTATCAAAGGGTTTTGACTTTTGTGTGGGTTGGCGAGGCTGAACTGAGGGACAGATGCCGGCAGAAAGCTGTTGATTATAATTGCACCAGTGAGAGAGTCGGGGTGAGAGCAAAGCATGAGGAGGAAGAAAACCCTCAGAATTACATGGGATTCTGCTCTGATCCAGAGCGGCTGGCTGACTGGTGGTGGCGGTCAGGCACAAAAGGCGAAGCCAGGCGACTATGGCAGTGGGTTTGGCGATATCATGACAGAGGCCAGAAGACAGATAGGATGTCTGAGGAGGCCATGAAGTCCAAAAGGAGAGTGACTGAGCAAGAGGTTGGACAAGAGTAAACCTTGGAATGGCTTTAAGTCATTGATGAGAGTTTTGCAAAATAAAAGAATGCAAGATCAATGCCAAGCTGGATTCCTTGATGTTGATATTAGGAAAAAATATTAGCTTTCTTAACTGTGTTTCCAGTGCTGCTGAGTTTTGTTTTGTGATGGTGGCAAAGAGACAACGGAGGGTTTATGCTTGTTAATTCACAATGCAATTTCCTGCTGCAACCTGAGTTGACGACTATTAAACTTTCAGCTAGTTGCTCACAGTGGGATCATTGCAAATGACAAAACACACTGAAGAAAATGATGGGAGATAAGTGCACTCGATAGCAGAAGGCAGAAAGCATTCCTGACAGTAGGCTATCTGATTTTTGCAGAATTATACACCTTTTTATCAGTTTGGAAGAAACATATCAAAGAAGAAATCAACATAACATAACCTTAACCAGAGACAATACGCTGTTAACACTTGGCTATAACATGCAGCAGCTACAACTTAATTGAAATGGGCTAAAGTGGCTAATGTTCAAGAACAACTGAGTAAACAGGTTCGCTAACACAACTAAACATCCAGCAAATACAACAACGAAAGACACATAATTCAACAAGCTAGCTGATATTAGAGTCCAACAGCAGGAAGTCTAGCTCAGCGTCTGTCTTGTAGTCTTTCACTATGTGAAGCTCTCACCATCCACTAAACACCAGTCGGTTACTCTCACTCTCCACGCTATACTACTTCTACTCTACCTCTCTTCCCAGCTGCACCAGTCAATGTCTTCTGCTGTATCTTCAACTCTGTAATGGTTTCCACTGAGAGTGCTGAACCTGTACATGTAGGCTGAGGCATGGCAGCAGTCACAGGCTAAAAAATCCATAAATCACTGAAAATTGAGCAGCTAGAGAACAGTGTATGGAAGGAGAATTTCCTTTATGACATATGATCCAGGTTCACCAAAATAATAGATAGCTGGTAGCATTCAAGAGGGAGAGCTGTAAAGCATTACAGGGGGTTTCCTGCCTGCTCACCTCAAGAGCTCAGGAAGTGCAGCAGGTTTTGCCAGTTTTACATGCTGACTAAACTGTATTAATACACAGCACATGATGCATGTGAGTCCGAAAAGACTGTTTTCCCATTGTTGCACCTCTGCAACAATGGATACTTTTTCTGAGAGTCAAAACATACATTCAGTCTGATAACATTTGGACAGTTAGAAAATTAGCTAGCTAGGCTAAAAAGTCTCTCAGTAAGATGGTTCTTCAATGTCGCTTACACAACCAGCACAGTAAAGCAGGTGGTTAACACCAACCTGTGGCATATTTTTACAGTTTATAACTAAAAACAAATGTGTCCAGTAGCTGATTTAAAATACAGAACACTGATGTCACTGGTCAACAGAGGAAGGAGCAACAGCTTCCTGTCTAAAAGCTTCTGGACAGTGAACAGACAGATATAAGTAGAATCGACCGTCCCATCTTACTTTAG
>JAPXVT010000027.1:23130443-23147375 GCA_029823135.1 Acanthurus reversus
GATGGCTCACAAAAAGGAACAACACGCAAACAGTTATGAAATAAGTCTAGGAAGAACAGCCAAAATGAAACGAAGTAAACTCCAAAGTCAGAATCAGAGCAGGAAAGCACCGACTAGAGCAAAAATAAAAACATAAAAAATGACCTCACTGCACTGGTGAATAGTTTCCCACTTGGACTATGAGCTCAGGATATATTTAAATGGCAGTGCTGTGAACGTACGTAACAGGTGAATGGCCTGATTAATGTTGATTTCAGATAGTAACATTTGCCGTTTGAAATCCAAAGGTCACATTTTATCAGTCACGAACTCTTTCTGATTTTATTTCAAGTAATGGTTACAAGTTTATGGTGACTTCATACATTCAGTTGGTTGCTGAGGGATGATGTGACATTGTATTCTACAGCTTTTATGTCCGTAAAAGGATCGAGTCAGCATGTGTGCAAAGGGAACACAATAATGAGGTCTGACTCAGGGGAATTCTCTGTTTGGGGCCCTTGTGAAGAGCTTCCACACAAATGCTGCTCTGAGTCTGATTGTCTGTGCATCTTGTGCCCATCTGAGTGATGTAGGCCAACGGCACTGAGTCACAGAGGGCCTCAATAACCCCCTCTGGTTCATTTCCTGAACCCCCCCCCCCCATCTCTCCCCATCTTGCTTTTCTAAAACCCTCGCCTCCCTTTTAGATTAGAACAGGTGACATGAGAGATAGAGTTTCTTGGAATCCGACCTGGGCGACTCCACCTACTGTTTTTTTTTTCTTCTTCTATCTTTTCCCATGGAACGCACGCGAGAGCAAAAGCTGAGAACCAGCCTTTGTGCTTGTTCTCTCCTGATGAAAACGCACCTCTGTTCTCTTGTTGACAGGGGGACAGAGAGGAGGGCGGAAAGGCAAAACTTGTAGAGCAACTAAATTATCCATGTGCCTTCATAGTTTGCTTGCGTGCATGCAAGCCTGCTGCTGTTATTTGATGTTGCTTGGTTTAAATCTGACCGTCCTTTTTGGAGGCTTGTGCTCTCACAGCTGTGACTGACAATGTGCCACATCTGTTATACGAAATCATAGCAATTAAACTCCTTCAGTCACACTGAAGGAAGTGGGAAAAATCTCACAGCATTGTCAAATTTTGGGAGTTGTGAAATCAACAAAATTCTCTCTTGTATTCAGAATTCTTGTCAGTGCCACAACAGCAGTTTTAAAACTTGTTTGTTTGCTGTTCTGTGTGATTATAGGAACGAGCGTGCTCGATGGATCAGTGCTCTGGGCCAGAACGTGAACAACAACAAGTGTCAGGACAGAACCAGTAAGTTCCCACACACCCTTAGTACACACTCAGACCTCTGCTATTTAGCCTATTGCACCCCCATGTGGCCTTTCAGTGAAACTGTTCTCTCCTCACTTTGATTTCAAAGCAGGCGGCTTTATTCATCAACATATACTTAAATTAGGCCTGTGTGACTTAAGTGCTTACTTAGACTTTTGTTGTGTTGCTTCAGACGTCATGCAGGTGGAGGTGATCAGAACTTACACAGCCAAGCAGCCAGACGAGTTGTCTCTGCAGGTGGCTGATGTGGTGCTTGTCTCGCAGACCGTAGAAGACGGTACGTCAGCTCTCAGTGCCTCTCCTGCCTTTTCACTCCCCTTCTTTGGTATTCTTCTCGTTTTCCCCCTTCCCTTTTTGAACTACTTCCATTCACTGAGAAAATTTCTCCACTCTCCTCTTGAACGCGTATCTGCTTCACATATGTAATAGACCCTATACCTGTTTAAAGAAGTAGTTTTAAATCTTCACAAGCACATACAGGCCAAAAGGTCATTTTCCCTTTGGTGGCCATGGCAACCGGCTGATAGCACGGAGCATCAAAAGCAGAAGGACAGTAATCGCACAAAGAAACACAACTAGTGCTTCACTTTTCATGTATTAATACAATTTCTCCCCTTAGGCTGGTATGAAGGGGAGCGTCTGCGTGACGGAGAGAGGGGGTGGTTCCTCGCTGAGTGTGCCGAACGAATCACGTGCCAGGCCACAATCGAGCGCAACATGCAGAGGATGGACCGCCTGCAGGGGTTGGAGACTAATGTGTGAGCTAAACCTCCACGGGCTTTTCTCAGCTGTTAAAGAGACCCTTTGACACTGCAGTGACCCAGACAAATAAGTTCATAGCGGCGTCAGTGACCTGCCTTCGGGGACAAAGTGGGACGGCGATGGGAGCTGTGTGGCGGCTGGAATCTCTACAGTTGGATAAAGATGAAGACTTGGGCTCGGCGTCCACTAAATATCGGGCATTCTGTCAGAGTTTCAAAGCAGAGACTGAAGAACAAACGCGCAGCAGAACAGAGATTTCTTTAATTACCGGTCGGTCGCTGTGTGGGTGGGACGCCTCAGCAGTTGGACCTGTCACATTCATTAATTCCTCTGATGGTTAGAAAACTTCGGCCGCTGCCAGAGTTACTGCTTCCAACACCCTGCTACATAACAACTGCTGGTGTGAAATTTGTAAATTTTTGTTATTTTTTCTCAAACATATTTTTTGAGTGTGAGTGATGTGAGATGTAATGATCGAGGAGACAGTACCGGTATAGGAGGTAACTGGTGTGAAAACGACTGCAGCCTTTTGTGTGCTGTTAATGAGGCTCGGGCCTGATGATCAGGAGCTTTGCCTTTAACAGTGTAACTATGAGGACGCTGATTGTGAAAGTGATAATGAGGCACGAGGGTAGAATTGACAGCTTCTTTACAGTGTGTGGGATTGTGTGGAAACTCATATGAATAACATCTGATAGCAAGTGAAACTATCACGATATTTATAAGACAACAAAACGGAGCTGAGCTTAAAACAGTGAATGCCACTTGGCAGAAATATGTGGCACTTTGTATAAGTAGAATAAGTTATAATTAATTGAATAGTATAAAGAATTACAGGCATCTTGGAATATAATGTCATATGTCATCCATCGGTTAAGTGTGTGTTCTCTACCTTGCTGTTTGTCACCAGCTAATGTCAACACCATGAATCACACACTACATTTGTGTCACAAATGCCATTTTTCTCACCATCCACTCAATGATTTAGACAGCCTGGAACATCACACACACTTGATGCCAGCCTGAGGTTTATATATAAATATCTTTCCCTTCAGGATTTATATCAGTGATGTTACAGAGGCAAGCCGAAAATTAATTTGTGTGCGCTTCTGATGGGGAGACCGGAAGGGAAGAGCAGCCCTGCTTTTAATGTGATTGTCCAGCGTGAGTCATCTTTTTAGTGTTGCCATGCCCAGCCTGAGGAAATAAATGGCTCGGTCAGAGTGTGGGGATAACGCCATCTATCAAGCCCTCTGCTCTGGCTCCTGCCCAAGTGACAACCACGACGGTTGAGCTACACCAAGCGAGGTATGATGGTAGCAGGCAAGGCACCCGGCAGAAGGACACGAGCATCCAGACTCTCAGGAGAGCAGACGAAGCTTTGCATTCGCACTCAGGGAAAATGATCTACAGTATGTGACGCCACAAATCATTGCATGAACTGATCTTTATTTCAATCACTTCCTGTACTTGTAACTATTGTAAATCTTTTGTGTACATGTAAATATGTAAAACAGCCTGAAATGTACCATGTATGTTTTCCAAAATACAGATTTTTACTGCAGAAGTGTGCTTATGTCAACATTTACATATATTTTAATCAGCCACTATAAATAAAAGCCGAATTGCTTGAAGCCTTTTGTGTATTCTCTGTGATCAAATGGACCTTTCTTTTCCCTGAGGACCCCTGCTAGAAAGACCAAAGTGAATTACTCCACTTTATTCCTCGGATAACATTTGGAATTTCAGCCGAGGGAGGCAGATGAAGCAAAGCGTTTGATGGGACATCCTTTCTTTATTGCGCAGTGATTGACATTCTTCAAAAACAAGAGCAAGATTAACAACAAACAAAACAGCTACAGAGTGTACCTGAACATTGATTGGTCCTTGCAAAATAATGACCAAACGAGCAAAAGAAAAAAAAAAAAAATATGGGAGTCATTCAAGTGCATATAGTATTCCAGTGCTCTTGCGTCCTGGGATTGGCCTTCATGAGCACCACGGGAGCACCAGGAGGCGAGCTGGTAATCATAAATACCCCAGCCGGGATTAGTTCAAAGCTTAAAATGCTAAAAAAAATTACTCTCGCTTCAGCCTTTATCCCAACTATCTGTGTCCAAGGATGAAGTCAGTCATTCACTTCATGGCCGAAAACGTGGCCACTTCTAATCATCTTCGTCATCATCATTGTCATTGAAGTAAATGTGTTGTCCTCTCGGGCCAGACGCCCACGCTCTGCCGTAGCCCTTAGTGCCGCCTGCGGGCTTCTCCTGGGTAGTAATGAGGTCTATAATGGCCGTGATGACAGCGCAGTCTTTGGACTGACGGTTTTCCCAGTTCACAGGAGCGGGGTTACGAATCTTCTCCTCCAGCAGAGAATCCAACTCTTTCCTTAAACTCTACAGAGAGAGAAGACAAGTATGTTAGCAAATTATTCTCACTGTGACCCGAGCTTGATTGCTATGTGTCCCTCGCTTACCTTGACAAGGTTCGCGATGCGTGCTGGGGATCTGAAGACGATCCACTGGTCCACCGCGACGGTCTCCTGGTCCTCGTCTTTCTGGATCGTGATGTCTCCTCCGAAGAACAGCAGCGAGAATGGGGACACCTCTGTGCAATCGTACAGGAAGATCTGAGGACACGCAGAGAGATGTTGATTACACGCGACAGGAGTACTGCAACAAACACGCTAACACACTCAGTGACAGGGAGCGGCACCATTATGACACACCATGCCCGACAGCTACTCTGTGATGTGGGCTGAAAGTGTCCCATTAGAGACGAGAGTTTGAAATGTGTTTCAGAGCCTCTGGTGTTCACAGAAATGTCATCATGCCCTGTCTGTGAATCTCGCAAATGTGTTACACTGTTTTCCATCCATTTTCCTCAGCGCTCCACTGACAGCTGCTTGTGTAGTTGCCTGTGTTGTGAGTGTTTTGACAATTGATACCCCAAATGAAACATAAGAGCCAATAAATGACGTCAGTTAATATTATTCACAAATTACTGAAAAGTCTGTATTTGGCGGATGGAAAACAGAAGTGATGCTCCATGTAAAGCCCTCATCTGTATGCACACCTTACAAAGAACTGCCTACTTGTATGGTTAAAGCCACGGTGACTGCATAAGCAGCAGACCTTCAACAAACAAAACCTATTTCAGCTATGAACGTAACAGACGGAAGTGTGGAAAATTAGCTTCAGAAAGAGGTAGAGAAGGGCGGAGAGAGTGGGTAGAAGACAAGGAAGAAAAAAGAAGCAAAGGATGCAGCAGGGACGGCTGCATTTGTCCCATGAATGTCTAATGTTATGGACCACCCGTGGCAAGTGCGTCAGAGAAGATAAAGTTTAACGTCATCCCTCTTTTTCTGTCTTTTTCTTTTTCCACTGGCCCTGGTCTTTTGCTTCCTTCTCACTCTCTCAGTAAATAAATGACCTTGAAAGTCTCGCACTCTCAGAATATCTTACCTTTAAAACAGACTCAAATGCACAGCATTAAGCACCACACCATTTACATACTACAAAGGAAGAACACTTAATGGTGGCGATGATGACAGTGAAATCCGCTAAAAACACTCCTTCATAAAGATGAAGGCAGCAAAGTGAGAGACAAATTTACAGACATCAATCGGAGGACATGAAAGGTGTTTTTCGGCAGAATGGGAAACATTCATAAAGAGAGAGAAAGCACAGAAAGAACAAAGACAGACAGATGTAAGGGAGGGGAAAATGGAAGTGAGTAGAGGGGCAGAAAAAAACGAAAAAAACAGACAGAGAGAGAGAGAGAGAGAGAGGGCAGCAGTCAGAGAGCCGCATTGACCGTTTTGCTCTTCCACCACCACCTCTTATATTGTGTCTGGATGCTTTGAAGCACAAGAGCCTTTGAGAGGGAGTTGAAAGGCAGCGTTTTAATCAAATATTCATTTAGTGTAAAGCTGGTGTGACACCACAGCCAACCTTTAAACACTGGTCCCTCTCTCCACTCACACGAAATCAAAAAGACACAGCAACATGCACTCAAACGTGAAAACACAGCAATCATACAGCGGTGCTGAAACACGGCATCATCCATTTTCGTGTCCCCTCGCCCACTCACACTGCTTGTCCTCATCTTGAGGTGGTAGATGAGCCACGTGTAGTTGAACTCCGTCTCTTCGGCGTTGACAGATTTCGGGTGGATACACACCTTGCCATCAGCTTGGGTGTACACCTTAGGCCTGAGAAAGATAAGATGTCACAGAGTGTGTATCGGGTCGATAAACTTAGGTGTGCTGGTAAAAGTCACAACCCTGACACTTGATTTTAAAATGTCATCGTCTCAATAACTGTCAAAAGAACACAATGGTTGAAAGTGCAAAATGCAACGTTGAAAAAAATCTTGCAAAAAACTGTTTAGGTGACTCATCAAACATTATTTTAACCATTAACTTTTATCTGAAACAAAACAAAGAACTTGACGTTGACACCTTCAGCTGTTGAAAATTTGATGGTCATTTTATTCTGACAATTTACAGGCTAGACAATTCAGAAAATTGGGGCTACATGGTTTTAATTTATGTAATTGTAATGATATGGACTGATGTTGCTACTGCGATATGATTTGAGATATTAGAGTTAATGATCATTTTTACATCATTATTTTTATTTTCATTGAAAAATCTATCAAAATAATTATGGTGTGCTCGTTGGAGGGATCTGTACCAAACAAGGACGCTTGCTTAAGTCTGTAGAATATGACGTGTGGGTCAGGACAACTCTGAACCACTATTTTTGAATTTAAATGTATTTTGACACGCACATAATTGATCCTGTCTGTGATTTAGAAACTGCAGCAGGACACAGCATCGTTTTGGCCACATTCTGATTAATGGTGCAGCTCTAAACAAGATAATAAATACTGATTTAATCCATATAAAAAATGACTGGTGCTGGCAAGTGCTAGTTGAAAACATTGGTAGAAAAAAAAGAATCTCAATAAATTTACGCATGCTACTTACTTCAGTGCATCATAAAGATTTCTAGCTACTAAATAGGAACGTTGTGGTCTCGTGGAGCACAGCTGTATTGTGAAAGACATTGAACAAAGGTTTGAAAGGCTCCGGATGGAGCTGCTCTGAGTCTGATCAGTTTTCTCAGTGTCACTTCAGTTTGCATCATTTGGGTCTGAAGACCACAAGTTAGATGCTGAAAAAATCTTGCAGTGCAGAGTTTGAGAGAAGACCTGAGCAGACCTCTGTTACCCACTCGTCCTCCTGCTCGAGGCGTAGAAGAATGTGTGGAATAAAGAAGACCTCTGCTTCTGCTGCATCGATTTTGAGTTGTTTTTGATTTTTTTTACCCTGTCCGTCATGAGAATACTCTTGTATTCCTTAAAGCAGTAAGGAGATTTTCCCCTTCTTTCAGTAATGACAGATGTTATTGTGTTCTATAATTTTAGTCAAGAAGAATATTAGAATGTTCACATCTACACATGCCCACAACACGGTTTTGCCTGTATGCGCCAGTTACTGCCCAAATTATTTAAACATTCATTATCAGCACATTACATTTCGTTAAAATGAATTAGAGGAAAGTTCTAGAAATAACCCATCAGGTGCTTTTGGCTCGTTAATCCTCGCACCAAGAATGCCTTCTGTCATTTTGGCACAGAGGGTACCGAGGAGAAATTGTGATGCAGTCTGCAAATCATTTCTAACATGAAAGTAACACCGCGTTCCAAACTCCTGCATGTCAGCCTGACAAAAAAAACACACACATACAAAAAAAAAAAAAAAAACGCCTGCTTGACTGCAGAAAACAAGCTGCTTGTACCAGAAACAGACTGATTTAGCAGAAAGACGAACCAAAAGTTCTTCATCGAGCAGTGACTCCGTCAAATTCTGCAGTGATGTGAAAACTTAAAAACTGGCTTTGGGTCGTAACGGTTAAGAATTACTTATGCAGAGGAAATGACCCTGGCAATTTCCCCGTTCATCTGGGTCTAAAGCTGTCACTGAGACAGACAAACAAAAGTGACAGCCCTACTGTCAGAGTTCGCATCCGTCTTTTTTGCACACAGGTCACAGCCACAGCCTATGACAGCTGCCTGAGGGCAGCTTTATGATGACTGCATTGATCTTCAGCTGCAAAAGCACCTCTGTTTTTTGACAATTTTCCTGGCATTGCCTCTGCACAGCCTCGGGTAATTGTCACAGGACCCTGGCAGAACTCTTACCTGAAAGGACTGATGACACACTGCGGTGTGAAGGCCATTTTTCTGTCTTAAGATCAATAAGAATGATTACATGCTTCTCTCTCTTGCCTGCCCGCCCTCATTCATGTCCCTCTCTGAAGTCGCATACTCACCCCACCCTCTTTTTGCTGTGGGATGGTCTGATCATGGCCACCTTCGGGTACAGACCGGCGACAATCACAGCCTTGATTAATTTTTCATTGTCTGAGGAAGTACGTGAGCATAAGAGAAGGAACAAAGAAATGAGCACTGGTGCATTAACATGTTACATACAGCCT
The DNA here is from genome assembly GCA_029823135.1 of Acanthurus reversus. NCBI lineage: Eukaryota > Metazoa > Chordata > Actinopteri > Acanthuriformes > Acanthuridae > Acanthurus > Acanthurus reversus. The sequence continues at coordinate 23,139,040 of JAPXVT010000027.1, forward strand.
TTTTGCACTGCTCCACAGCCTTGTCTTAAAATTTTTAGAAGAATAAATCATTTCCAATGACTTAACCGCAACCAAAAAAAATTCCTTTAAGTTACCTGAGTTGACGTTAGATTTGGGGTCTTTGGGGTCCTTGCTGCTGACGAAACCTGCATGCAGCAGATGCTCAGCAAACTGACCCTTCATGTTGTGCAGCATCTGAATGATAAAAAGACAAATTACATCTAAAAAGGCTGCATGTCCTTACCAGTCCAGACAGAATTTAACTTAAAAATTTAATCATGGACTAACCCTAATTTTACTTCAAGTCACTTTAATGTATAGCTCCCACAATCAGTGATGCTCACCTGGAGTGTATTGGCAGACAGGAAGTTGTCCCAGCAGTAATCCCGCTCATACCTGGCACTGCACTGTTTGGCGCTCTCCCAGCCCTGGCCAATCAATGCATGATATATTGAGATGGGATAAATTCATACAGCGGACTGAGATCAACAGAATGAACAGATGTGGGCTGGTGTACCTGGAAGGCATGTACAATAGTGAGGTGGTCACTCTTGGAGTTTCTGGATAAGGTCTTTCTCCTCTGGTCTGCCATTTTCTCTTTACCCTAAGAGAAACACGCATTAAAAACACTTTCTTTAAGACCAACTTTGCAAAGACCAAAAGTCAGAAGAGCTGTGCATGTGTGTCGCTGCCGACATAAGCCTTCATCTCTGTGAACTCAGAGCCCTACCAGGGGTATGAAGAAAGGGTCTTTGAAGCTGAGTGAAGCAGCGATGGTGAGTACAGGGTCGAGGCAGCCCAGCAGAGCCCCAAACAGGATGAGCTTGCCGATGTGAGGCTCCACGGGCAGACGAGCGAGGTGGAAACCCAGCGCTGTCAGATTCTCTGCGTGGTCCAGGGCATTCTGACACACAACGTGCACAAATCTTCGGTCATTTTAAGCTTCAGATAGAATGTTTTTAATGAAAACATACACATAAAACTAAAGCACACGCTTTAACTTTATTTTAATTTCAATTGAGTTGAATTACTGTTACAGGGCCTCCTACGGTTTTCATTGTTTTCACTTTTTTTTCGCATTAGTAATTGCTCTTGCTACTTATTTCTCTGCCTCTTCCTCCTCCACTTGAAGAGAAGCCAAAAAATAGGATCAAGTGAGTAAATAAGGTTTCCAGTACAGGGAATGTGAAACCACATGGAGGGATTTAAGAGTCTCTTTTCTACAATAAAACTGTTTCCCAAACGGATTGTTCTCTGTTGCTGGCACAATAGAAGCTGAACCAGTCAGTCAATTACTAAGTTGGCTGCTGGCCAAATATAAATTTTCAACTATTTTGATAATCAATTAATCACTCCATATATCTTTCACGCCCAAAGGAATAAAAGGGGGTAAAAATCCGGAAATGGGAACAAGCTTCTCAGCTGTGAGGACTTGCTGTTTTTCTCAGACTTATCTGGCAGTAAACCGATAAATTGAGGGATGAGAATGTTAATTGGATAAAACAAGCTATTTAGAGACATCCATTTTGATTTGAAAAAGATTGCACAGGGCGTTTCTGACCACTTACTGACAGAACAAATGATTAATTAATAAAACAGCTGGCAGATTTGAGAGCTTTTACGGTAATTGCTCCTTGTTTGTCTGTAACTTACTTTCGATGATCTTTTCTCTTTCTTACCAGGTCTGTGAGGTTCTTGATGGCTAAGCTGACGGCCTTTTCAGTGGGCGGGTCCAGCGCTTTCTGCAGGAATCGAGCTATAGACCCCAGCTTCAATATCTACAAAGCACAAATCACATTACATTTTACATGAGCAAAAAGTAGGCATTTGTTTTAACATTAACTTCTCCTCCATTTGTCTAATTGGTTGTCATTTGAAGCAAACACTGAATTATGGGAAACAGATATAATGAGGTCCACTGCAATTAGCTGCACGTGTTTTCTCGTGTTTGTCTCATGTTGCTGTTTACAAGCTACCTGTTACAAAACAACAAACAGTATGCAGAGTTAACAACGCTAACATCCATATGTGAGTGCTTTGCTCAGCAGAGAATTAATGTGATGGTAGAAAATTAAACTATGAATATCCACATTCTCTAAATCTGTATTCACTTTCACATCAGAAAGAGATTTCTAAATGCACCAACATCTACCTGTGACAGAGGAAGCAAACACATTTTTTATGCCTGACTAATATGGTGGCGGTGGAGTGTTTGTGCATTAGAGAGTGTGCTCAGGTTAGTATGTTGACAGTGTTTCTCTCTCTTTAAGGGCACACTGATGCATTAGTCCGCCTCTCACCCACTAGCTTCAAAAAGCCCACATTACACACATACTCGAATACAACCAACTGAACTAGTGCAAGACACACACTCTACACATATCCAATAAGGCCACTGGTGAGAACAATCATTGCAAACATTAGATCGGAGTGAACTTTGACTTAATGTTCCATTAGCATGGGTTGAAATATGTCTGAGTGGAGTAAGAGGATTTGAAAAGAGAGCACAAAACAGAGGAGGGGGGAAAAAAAATAGTAGGCAACCAAGGATAACGGCAACTGTTCATGTTGAAAGAGAATGAGGCTCAGAAGAGAAGTGTCAGCATAGAGAGAGAGAAAGAGCCGAAGCCGGGGCTAGAGCACGGGGCACGAGTCAGTCAACAGTGTTCATCCCTAGTTCTCATTAGGCAAAAGGCTGCAACCCCCAAACAAACAAACACACACACACACAAAACTAATTCACAGCAAGCTTGTCCTCATCTCAACTCCAGCCAAAGCCCATTTATCCCTATCTGTTTTCACATATGAATCACGGTAAACCTCTGCAGAATCAATGGCTGGGTGTCGTTAAGAAAAATTTGATACCGGTTCCAACACCGATACGTTGACTTCAATATCAGCTCCTGAACGATACTTTTTTCAGTACCAATTTATCTAATCTGTTTCAACAAAAGATGACATTACACATACTTATGGATTGCCCTGTCTCTGAGTGTAATCTGGTGTTTTTCCCGCAAAACACGAGAGTACAGCCAATCAACAGCACTGTTAGATCTTGGCACGAAAAGCATACTGCATGTGTATTGGCTCACTGGTGCTGATGAGATTAACTCCTTTGGTCATTCAATAACAAATTTCAATACCTGACATTTTTGATACTAGACAGTATTGAGGCAGTTCGGCCAGTTCCATAAAAGTACCGACGTTCGATTCCCAGCCCTAGCAGAATCAGGTTCAGACATTGTGTGGAGTTGCCCTTTCATATATGTAGCACATGAATAAGGAATGTCGGCCTAAGATGGGGCTTCACGATTTTGAAAAAATATCTAATTGCAATTATTTGGACTGATATTGCAATTTTAATATGATTTGTGACATAAGAAGGAATGATCATTTTTATAGGAGTGTGGAGTTCATCTGTAGAATATAATGTGGAGACCAGGACACCTCTGCAACATCACAATATTTAATTTAAATGGTATTCTACACACACTTCTTCTTTAACAGAGAAAGCACCTCCCTGTAATTTAAAAATTGCCGTATTGCAATTTCAATTAAATTTCGATTAATCATGCAGTCCTATTCTGAGGGTGCACTCACACTTGGCCCAGTTGCCCTGTACCGTGCCGAAGCACAACTGTCCTCCCCCCCATCCCTGCTGGACTGCACTCACGTTGCTCCAGTCTAACCAGGCCTGAGCGCACTTGAGCTTCCTGATTTATGGGGTGCGACCTTTATTTTTACACAGATTCTTTTTCATTTTGTAATAAAATCTTTAAGTTGTTCTGGGATACGCAATCTAAAAGACAGTCATGGATTTTTTTCCACTGCTCTTTATCCGGACTTTGCATGCGGCTGTCTGCCTGAATTTACGGTGAATCCTCCACAAACAGTCACAGCGAGGCCGGTGCTCTGTGCTCGTGCATGTGCGTCTGTACCGTGCTGAAGCCCACCTCTTCCAACTGTGCCAGGGCTGACAGAGCGTTCAGCGCTCCGGCACGGTGCGGAGTGCTCACACTAGTCAAACAAAATGGACGTTGGGGTCAACCATGCTTAGGCATGGTACGGATTGCCCACTTGGAGTGCGCTTTAAGATGTTTTCTCACATGGAAATACCTCATTGAGTTTAGGCGAGGGAGTTGTGTCTGTGGGGAGCATGCAGAAGACATGACAGTGTTGTGTTTACAGCATTTAAACAAAAGTGGATGAGACCACTGACTGTTTTTGAAGGTGATGATGACTGTTGGCGGCAGCGTTTTGATATTTGTAAAGCAGCAGCGTGAGAACACCTACATGCCCACTCACTCGCCGTGACTTCCCCTCACAGTGACCTGCTCTATTCACATGTGGAACTCAATCGCGCGTTACTTGGATTAAGGAACTGGAAGCTGGCAGGCTGCGATGTCTGTGCCAAATGATCTGGACGTTTGAGTTCACACATAAAGCCCGGCTGGTAACTGCGTGCGAAATTTAAGATTAGCAGTGCATGTGTGAAAGGGGCTCCTCTCTGTCAGGCTGTCTCCCTCTTTCTCAGCACATACACACCTTGATCTGCAGGCAGAGTTCCTGCAGCGGGGTCCTCATGATTTCAGGTAGCTGATAGGCATCCAGCAGGCTGGCCCTGAGACCGTTGTACAGATGATAGCACTTGCCTGGACACACTCTGGAACATATGCACAGAAGAAAAGAGTGGAGCAGAGAGAGAAGAAAAAGTTTGTGTGTTATATCAGTCCTGTGACAAGAGCTTTTTCTAAAATCAATGGGATGAAACTGCACACAGTAAGCAGCTCCTGCTAATTGGGCCTTGCTCCACTTCGATGTCAGAGCCTGAGTCACAGAATGGAAACAACCTGGGATTGACTGCACTTTGCTTTTCTCAGTGTTTACAGATGGTAGGGGAGGAAGGAGCGCACTGATGGGGAAGAGGGGCAAAAAGCTGAGATGACAGACAGAGGGAAAATAATGCTCCCAGTTTAGAATCACATAAACAAAGGCAATGGTTGCCCTTATTATAAAAAATATCAACAGATACCCCTGGGTGCAATAAAAACACACACACACACACACACACACACACACACCTGCCAGCACGTCCTTTCCTCTGCTTGGCGTTGGCCAGGCTGACCCACTCCGCTGTCATTGTGCTGATGTTGTTGTTTGTGTCAAAGTTGGTCTCCTTAATCTTGCCTCCATCTATCACATAAACAACGTCATCTATGGTGATGCTGTGAGGAAGAGTGGAGAGACAGAAAAGATGGAGAGAGAGAAAAAAAGGGGCTGGAATAAAGACCACATCACAGGGGGAAAAAAAAAACACTTCAAAGCAGTCTGTCAAGAACGCTTAGCTAAGACGCTCTCACACTCACACACACAATCATTCTGAAGCAAAAATAAAATTTAGCACTTTGGTAGGTTTAGAGTCTATATTTAGTGCAGTGATGTGAGGGGGGTGCAGACAGCTTCCTAATTTGCACGGTTGGTGTGTGTGTGTGTGTGTGTGTGAGGCAGTATGAATGAGAATACAAATTGCCTGTCAGAGACTCAGTCTGCTCGTTCCAAACCGACATGACAGGGTTCGTAATCAATCCAAGAAATGTAAGCTAATAAGCCCTAAATCCGCTGTTTGTGTTAATGACTTGAATCTACTGCAAACACATACGCATGACTTGATATTTCATCAGTTTTTTTTAAGTTTCCAAAACTTACTGCCGAGAAATCTCCAAACTACATTTTCAAAAGGGAGTATTTATGAACCAAACAAATAAGCACCCACATACCTGGTCTCAGCTATATTTGTAGCAATCACAATCTTTCTAACTCCAGGAGGAGGCCTTTTGAACACCTGAGAGGGGAGAGAGAAAGAAGGAATTGGATTTTTCTAATATTGAAAAGGGAATGAAGACACAGACAGAGACAGTTGGAGAGACAAAGAGAGAAACGGAAGAATGCTGACCTGTGTCTGATTAACGGTAGGCATGAGGGAGTGCAAAGGGATGATAACGAATCGGTCTGAAACACAACAGGAGACAAAAGGAAAACTCAAACAAAGCACAATTTGCCAACAAGAAAACCTACTGCTGGTGCTCGAGGCTGCGATAGATGGAAGATATAATAATACTCCACTTGGAACAGAAAGTTGAGTTTGATATGATTGTTCCACAAAAACCTTTAACTAAAATCACATCTGCTTCTTCCCCCTCGTGGAAAAATACAGTCTATGAATATGCAAATTGTTCATTTTCAAAAGTTTCACTTCTGAATAAAAGATGTCTCCTACTTCACTGAAAAGTCCATTCTCAGTGTACGTGCACAAAAAGCTTTTACATCACACTTCTACAGATGCAAAATATCAAATACTTTTATTACTGGCTCATTTTTAGGGTATTTTTTTTGACATGAACTCACAAAACAGCACAGCCTTGAGCAAATAATGATCTTTTGCACAGTACATTAACCTGCGAGTCACTGGTGTGCACTTCTACGTCACATTGTACAGAATATATATACGCATGTTGTTGTGTTTGTACCTGATCTGAACATCTGCTGAGCCGTAAGAAGGTCATTGAGACTGCTGATGTTGTCCCAGCCAGGCAGGAAGACTAAGATTGCTCCATCCTGCCAGACAAAGACATGGCACAAAGCTTAGCAGCTGAAAGACAAAAAAAAAAAAAACTCAGCAAAGCCTCAGAGGATTTAAAAAAAAAAAAAATCAGGAAACAAACAGCAGAAATAAACAGCCAGTGGCCGGAGGAGAATCAGCAACCACTGAGCCAAGAGAGCAGGGTGCCCGTGTCCTCGAAAGAGCCGAGCCGAGGAAGATGGAGACGACTTGCCTTAAGCTTCCAACCTCCTCATTTAAGCACACAATAGGCTCTGACAATACCTGCCAACATCACTATGACATCAACATCCTGCTGCCATGAGACAGCCTCTGCTTTACATTACTTCAGACACAGACTAGATTCTCCCAAATCAGCACAATAAGAAAACCAATAAGTCACATGAAAAATACAGACACACCGATGCCATCTGAGGAAACAAGCAGGATAAAAGCTGATGGCGGCTAATGGAGCTGGACGAACTCCAATGTGAGCATTTCAGCTGTCTGACACTGGCAGACCAATTAGTATAGTACTATAGGTGTCAGCCAAACAACCATAAAAACATCATCACATAATGCTAAAACAAGCTAAAAACCTTTCCTGATGAATGAGGACCATCTCTGTTACTGTAGCAGAACGAACAGGATGAGAGATCAATATGCAAGCAGAACACGTAAGAAAGATTTTTCATACACGACAACAGATGCCTGCGCGTTTTTTTTTTGTTTTTTTTCCAATTACAGTCAACTACACAGAGCATATTTATAATGTAAATAATTTAGGGCTAAATACTATTTAATCATTTTTACAACAAGCCTATGTTTCTACATTGTACTGACACAAATTTTTTCATTAGATTAAATGCTAAACTTCTCAGTGGAGCTGCACAATTAGTTGAAATTTAACTGAAATTGCAACATAGCCTACTACACTTTTTAAATTGCTGGGGGGTGCAATAATTTGTTAAAGGAAATGTGTTTCAAATTACCTTTTTTTTTTTATTTTTAATTTTTTTTTTTAGAAATTTAGAAAGTATTGTGGTGCTGCAGGGTTGCCCTGGACTACAAATTGTATTCTACAAACTTAAAAGGGATACCCCAACTTTTTTCTTTTCTTGCCTCCCTCCCGAGTTTAGACAGGAAGATAGATACCATTCTTTCGACTGCAGTAACAAGGAAGAAACGGTCAGAGCTCACCCAACGCTAATTAGCTAAACTCAAACACTGGTAGTCAATGGGAAATGCTAGCCTGCCACCGCCTAAATTCATCAGATAAACTTCCTAACATCTCGAAACAGTCTTGTGTTCTTGTTGTCACTTGCTTATTTGCGGCATTACGTCATTTTTAGACTCAGATTAGAACTTTATATAATTTTAGAATTACATACGTACCGACGTTAACCGCAGGGCGCATGCGCACCGGTAAACCGTAAAAGAGGAAGACGAAGAAACACATGAAGTGCTTATCTGAATGTCAAAATTCTAAAAATACCATGACATGGTGAATAAACAAGTCACAACAAGCACACAGGACCGTTCAGAGGTGTTGGAAAGTTCATCTGATGACTTTCGGTTGACGTAGGCTAGCATACTAGTGTTTAAGCTAAGCTAATTAGCTGCGGGGAGCTCTGCCCATCTATTCGCTGTTACTGCATGCACAGTCAAAAGAATGGTATCTATCTTCCTGTCAGGGAAAAAAAAAAAAAGTTGGGTTACCCCTTTAAGAAAATATCTT
>JAPXVT010000027.1:23182376-23194257 GCA_029823135.1 Acanthurus reversus
TAAAAGGGAGAGGGAGTGAAAAAGACAGAATTGCAATTGGATAACTACTTTATCAGTAGAACAGCTAACTGAGCATGGAAAGAGACGAGAAATGGGTGTGTGCAAGTCAGACAAAGGAAGAAATAGAGAAGGAGGGATGGAGGAGCAGAGAAATCGGACAGAGACTTTCATATTTGGTAAATATAATGTGTATATAGTCTGCAAACTGAAAAAGGTGATTGCTTTACCTTATTTTAAGGTCATCAATCGATCGATAAAACACAGGCTCAGATGGTAGATCCAATTCATTTAAACTAGCGACATTAGAAATGCAGTTGTCCATAAAGCACTTTTGATCCACACTTTTTTTTTTTTTTCGCCACAAGTCATCTCAGCTTTTTCAGCTGCATCTTATTAAACATACATTTTATGGACGTGATGGGATGTCTTATACTGGTTCAGCCCTGTCATAATGGCCCATAACATAGTATTGCATTTGTTTTTTTCCTCAATATTCATTTGGCTCAAGAACAACAAGAACATTTTTATGGCTCCAGGCTCTCATCTGGTTAAGGTTAGGGGAAGATCATGATCTTGGCTAAATATTACAAAAGGTAACAGTGATTTGGAACATGCACAGGATGTGTTTAGCCTGCATAATCAACAAACTAAAGCCAAATCTTTCATTAAGCTTAAGTGATTTTGTTGCCTTGCTGCACACGGGACTGATGCAAAACCTCACTGATGTCATTCCTGCTCTTTGCACACCTGCCATTCACACTGACCCATCTCCCTACAGTTAGTAAACAGTACATTAATGTAGACCTTGCCTTGCTCCTTCCTGTGCTCAAAAATGTGACGCCTGCGGCCATAATCTGGGCAGCAGTTACTGGTCTCATCCAGGGATTTAAAGTTACAAATGGCAACAGGTCGGTCATTTTACCAAGGGATGCATGATTTGGTATTTTGTTCCTAATATGAGTCAAAACCACTCATACAGAGGTTGTCGAAACAATGAAGTGGACATGGGTTTAGTTCTCCGTTAAATTCACTGCTTTGACACCTTGTCCAATCTTCTATTTGTGATCAGTGACAATTTACTGTTCTCCCCGTGTAGCTGTCCCTCAGTGTGATTTCCCCACTGGTGCCCACATAATTAATGCCCACACATAACATTAAAAGATGGAGACTAAAGAGAGTTCAAGACTGTGATTAAAAAGAGCATATAAACGTTAGCAGAGAGAGAAGAAAACAGCTCCATTCAGCCATAACAGGCTGTGTGGGAGGAAGAGAGAGCTGCTCAAAGTAAAAAGTGATATAACTTCAGGTAGAGAGTCCTGTTTTATAATTCATTACTGAGTGTGTGTGTGTGTGTGTGTGTGTTCCAGACTGTAAGAGTGGATGAGGCCATTCCTCTCTGCATTGACCTTCTACTGTTCATTTGTAGTTGCTGATTTGATTTGTTCAAAGTGCTTGCCCTGAAAAAAAAGCATTTATATTTAATTACATTAAACAAGGTACGTGACCCCTGAGGAAACCCTATCAGAGTATATTAATCTTCATATTGACCCATTCTTATATATAGTAATTGCAGGACACACAGCTTGGATGTGGTTCGTGATTTGTGTTTAATGACTTAAATATCAGGCTGTCTCGTAACATCGTTCTCCCGACAGAAGGTCAGGACTTAAAGTGTCAACAGCCGAACTGAATTTTTAACAACTGCGTGTCTCTTTTTGAGATCGTCATGGTTACAAATTCAGCGAAGGACAATTCAAGTGAGTTGGCTTATTCACAGACGATTTGCTGTTTTTATTATCCGTAATGACAGTTTTGCAAAAGCTGACGCATTCATGCTTTCACTCCACATGACATATTTCAAAATAGGGGTAATTTATCCATCACAGAATTAGAGGGGTGCATGTGAGAGAGGGTGTCTCCGTTTGGCATTTTCCACGTCTTCCAAAGCAATATTCTCCCAAGGATTTGAAAAAACAAACAATTAAAAATGTTTGACAGTTGGCTTTTAGCAGTTAAATTACCATACCAGTCAATTTTTGATTTCTCACCATTAGCAGATATCGCCCCTATATTCTACAAATGTTGTTAAAATTGGACCATGTGTATACTTTAACAGATCTCTGACTGCATTTATAAACCCCATTCACTGATATTCATGTTTAAACAGGGTGTAGAAACTCTATAGGACATGTGAAAGTTATGAAGTATAGATAATTCACCCTCCTGAAGAGAGCATCTGCATTTCTTTCAAAAATCACTAAATGAGAGAAAGAGAGAGAAGGGAGCCGGAAGCCATGGAGACGAAAGTTTTACGCCTGCAAAAAATAGTTCCTTACAAGTGCTGCCTTCCTAGCTGGATATTAGCGTGAAGAAGGTTTTTTAATTATCGTTCAGTCAGACCACTCACGTTTGTAATGGTTTGAAATGTTTCTTGCCGTGTCTAAACTCCGACCTCATCACTCCTTGCAAATTTAATTTATATGCAGAAACTGAGGAGTGATGACATAAATCTTAAATCCCTCAGTCAGAGCTTGCGGGTGGATGCTGGGTTGTGAAGGGATTGAAATTGCAAGCACAGCAATTACAGAGCAGAGGGAGATGCCGGAAATCTCGCAGCTTAAATCGATCGCCAAATTGGGAGGATGCATGTGATGGGTGATTGTGAGAATGACGTATGAGAAATATGGTTCAGTGCAGCTCGTGTTGTCTGTCTGAACTAGCTTGCTGGTGTCGCTCCATTTGTCACACATTTTCAGCTATTTTCTGTAACATTATTGAATATGGACACACTGTAAACAAACAACATTTCCCGTAGATGAAGCTATTTGGGGGAAAATGAGTGGGGTTTATGTAACCTATTCAGCTGATGAAGATAAAAGACAATAATGTAGTAACACTGGTATGGTCCTTTAAAACACCGTAGTTTTCAACCAACCATTGCATTGGTAAAACTTTGATGCAGCCGATCAGAGTGTAGATAGACAGATTCCTTCCTGGACTCACTAAATGTTCTCTAAGCTCTTGTACCAATATCAGCATCAATTTTGTGAAGCTTCTTTCAATACTAAAAGTGAACTCTGACTATACTCAGACTATGCCAGTTTACAAACTCTTTCTCTCTTTCCACGGAGCAATAGAAAGTTTAATGTAGGCATCACACATGAGGGTTTTGGCTTATGATCATGCACATGATGGGGAGAAAACACCATCATCAGTGTCTTAACATGTAGATTTTAGGTGATCATCCCCAGGCAGAAATGCAAGCAGTGTTTCGCCATTGATGCTTTTGTTCTTCAAGACTTACTGCGTTATGCACTTTTATACTTTTCCATTTTCCCATCTACTGGAGAAAATGCTGCCAAGTTGGTGTTACCCTGAGAATATGTCATGACAGCCAAGAGCGGAGATAATTTGAGCCTTGAGACTCAGTTGTCTTTTCCTATTAACTTCTCACACTGAATAAAGTACCTGTAAATGTTTAAAAACAACCTTTAATATAAGCATTTTACATGTGGAGTGATTAGCTGGACTAGAATTACTCATTATAAGTTAGTTTTGAGCAGGAAAATATTATTATATAGTGATCTAATTTTAAAGATGTTATCATGTTAACTACATAGGGCTTATCTGTAGTTAAGAAGGGCTTTGTTACAGATGAAGTTTGCCCTGGTTTTGTTTCCTTTGCCCTGCCCCCTTCAACCAAAAGTGTAACCAACTACCACTAGCACATTCCTCGATGTCTGAGCAGCAGCCCAATACCAAATTACCTGACTTACTGCACAGAGACAGAAAAACACACACGTGTCTAGTCTAAGTGAAAACTGACCCCCGCTGGATACCCCCAAAGAGTTACCAAATTAATGAGTGCATGTTTCTGTGAAGCTGTGTGTGTGTGTGTGTGTGTGTGTGTGTGTGTGGATAAGTGTGTTTCCTGTCTGGTTCTGTGTGTTTGTGTGTGGCTGCTCTGAGACACAGAGTCCAGTCAAACGCTCCAGTGGAATAAAAGAGCCATTGTTCACCCAGGTGGTCCCTGTAGGACCTACAATCCTGCCCCGTTGCACACACACATGCAGACAGAGAAATATACATGCATATACAGTACACTCACACATTCAAACATACACAGAGTTTGTAGGCCGCCAGACAAACACACATAATACACACTCACCTCTGCCTAATCATAGCTTTGTGTTAGAGGGTGGCAGTTGCACAGAGGTAAATATTTGGGTGTGGGATGTAAACGCTGGTCTCTGTAAATCAGACACACACGTACACACACACTGATGGCAGTCTGTGTAATTCAGACATAGCTACTTCCTTCCTGTGGGGTGATGATGTTTAGTCTCCACACACCGCAATCTGATTGGTGCGTTTGATCTCATCCACTTCCTGTTTAGGAGCACTTCGACCCCTCCTGGCTCTGATCTGGGATCAGCCTTCATCGGAGAGATTCATGTGTGCCACATGTAGGAGGGTTGATAACTAGTCTGAGATCAGATCTGTCTGCTGAGGGGCTGATTCATCCCAACTGTCTGCGTCATCTGGCTAATGGGAGCACACTGGATGAATGAACTGGTGTCCTGCAGCAAACTCTAGCATCATTTTAGGGCTTTTTTTTTTCCCCTTTGGGGTCATTTTGCGGAAGGAGATGCAACTAATTTGTTTGTGGTGATGCATTTTTTTTTAATAACTATCGAATGGAACCTAAACATAGCCAGTAACAAAAGACAGTGTGAACAGTCTCGTACCGAAAGCGCACGCACCCAACTGTTTCTTAGTTTGCATATGTGCATGGTGTGATTCTGTCACAAGCTGCTGGGCATAAAAGGGAACAAGAGATTAGCCTGATACATCTCATCTATATATGAAGTGTACAAATTTTAACTGTAAGGCCATTTCATTTTTAGTGCATTAATACAGTATGTGTAAGTTATTTGGGTGTTTAGGGAAGTGAATAGGATATTCACATATTAAGTGACATTCTGTTATTTCCAGTGTTTACCCAAGACAGGCTGATGATTACAGGAAATGCTGCATTATGTTGCTTCTCTTGAATAGCCACAAAGCCACTCACTAATGATGGCTTAACCTATTTGGACTAACACTTTTCATTAAGTCTGCTGAGGAGGAGAATTCAAACAATTGATCAAATTCTTGTTAATTTGCGTCTTTTTAAATGTAATCTGCAGTCTGACAATTCCAGTGTGGTTTTCCCTTTCAATTTTGTCCATAATGGACGATTCCTTTCCTTGTGATTTAAAAAAGTAGGAATTTTTAAAACCCAAGGATTTAACACAGTCCTTGGCTTTACCACAACTACTGGTGATATGGCTAAATCATTCTTAGATGACTATAAACTATGCAAATAACAGCTATAATTCATTAGTAATAATGCAAACTCAAAGAAATGTGATAATCAAAGAGACATTATATAACCTGCTTTCATGCACTATGTAAAGGAAAGCCTCCTCATAGAGAACTTTTGTCATTTCAGCTATTATACATATATTATAAGCTGTTATCTTGATTTTTTTAAACTAATTTAATCAGAATACTAAAGCTGCAATCAATTTTCTTCTGGGTTTCATATCAGTTTGCCATCATTTTTCAATTACCAGGCTCATCCAAATCTCTCATATGTTAATCATATTTCATTCATTCGTTTCAATCATAATTTTTATCATCTTTATCGAGATGAATTTACCACACAGTGGAGCAAAGTGAGCCTCTGTCAACATGACATGTTAGGAAAATGCACATTGCTGGCAGAAGGAGAGGAGAAGCTTCCTGCAGCGCAACAGTGGGGAGACTGTGGCAGGACTCATTAAGCCTTCTAAATTATTTAGATTAGTTTAATGTAGTGATTTGATTGTTACTATGACGCACAATAGAAACAAAGAGGATGTCAATCTCGTGTCCTCCCTCCTTTACTCTGTGTGTTTTTATCTCTGCATCACTGTGAATACAAAGAGTTGCACAGGGAAGGACAGAGACCACAATGTGGAGCTGAAAACACATCGCTAAGTAGATCAAACAATTCTCAAAACCTATCAATGTACTTCTCACATTGGTGGATATGTGTGTGTGTGTGTGTGTGCGTGTGTTTTCTAGGTATATTTACACAGTTTTTATATGCAGTACTGCGATTCTATAATTATAATAATTAATTATTATAATCATTTTTTATTGTTTAAATGTTATGGCTCTTGAAATGACAATGCTGGTGTGCTGGCTATCTCTGTAGCCTTCAGGCTGGATTGCCATTATGTCCACATCTTCATGTTTCCCAAAGGACAAATCCGTCTGACTGATCACCTTTTCATCTAGGGTCATCATCTTTGCAAAATTCTGATTTGTGACAAAATACCTGCAAAACAAATGACTCCCATCAACATCTATATTTTGTGTTCAGTTCTAATGACCTAAGGGTAAACATCGTAACGGCAAAACATCAGCATGTGAGTATTGCTATTGTGAGCATGCTAGCATGCTGTGTTTAGCATTTAGTTCAAAGCACCCTGCCCATCAATCTCACAGAGCTTCTAGCATTGCCTCAGACCCTTTTTATAGGCTTACCTAACATGTGAATTAAAGTGTAAACATATGCAACCTCAGTTATATAAGCAACGATACTACAAGGCATCTGTTATTGATGACTACATGCTGGCATGTTTGCAGTATATTGATTCTGGTCGTGTTTTTTTTCCTGTCCATTCAAAAACAGTGATTGTTTTCAATCTCTGCAGTGTAGCTTTATCGCTAGAGACAACATTTATTCACAGTTTCGGATGTGTTCTCAGAAGGGTAAATGTTTCTGTTCCATACATCTGAATGCACATAGGATCTCTATTTCCCCTCTGGGAGAATGGGCTCATGCAGGCACCCCGGCTCTGTGCTTGCTAACAGAGAATATAAAGTCATAGAGAGGGTAAAGATGTCTTTAAGCTTTAATTTCACCTCTCCCTGTGGATGCTGAGGGCCAGAGGGGTCGACAGCAAGGAGGACAGCTGCTGGGTAATGACATCTAGCCTGCTAACGAGGCACAAATCACAGCCAGGAAATGCAATGAATCAAATCATATTTAAGCTTGGCTTTCATCTGTTGCTTGGCTTTGTGTAGATGTCTATGTATGTATACGTGCATGTAAAGGGGGAAGGTTTCTCAAGCTTAATTATTACCTATTTTCTGTCTTTGCCATTGTATATGCAGCATGTGACTGCACATACGTAGGCTGCTGTTATCGTACATGTGCATATGTGAAATATACTGACCCCAATCAATGAAATAGACCTAAGGGAGCATAACATACACAGTTTGCTACCAAGAAACTGAGAAGTAGGACACACACACACACACACACACAACCCAGCAAGCATCTCAGACTTATACATGATGCAAAGTGAGTGCCAGAGCTGAGCTGTAGATGCATGCTCCGTGGACACCCCCCCCCCGGTGATATCCAACCAATAAATTCCAGATTATAAGTAGAGCAACAGAGACAGAGAGGAAGACAGACAGAGACCGTGTGTGTGCATGTGTGCGTGCATGTGTATCTGTTCCGCATCTGTTCATGTCTCAGTTAGTTTAGTGAGTTTAAATGGAGCTCACAGTGTTATCGCTCTAAAAGTCACATTTACTGTGCTGTCAGTTTCAAAGGTAAAGCCTCTGGCTGCATGGCTGTTTTTCTGGAACTGAGGGAGGCTGTTCTCTCATCTACGTCTGCTATCTCTGAGGCCAGGATACATTAATCATCAAACTTTTACTGTTTTGTCCTTGTTTAACAATTCAATCGGGTCCAACAAAGCAGGGAGCATTAAGCTTCTGGTATTACAAGAGCACAGGATGTCAAGCACAAAGAAAGAAATGGATTAAAAATGGATTAGTGGGCAGTGGTTGGTGTGCCTGTAGCAAACTGTCTTGAGATGCATTGTTTACACTTAGTGCTCTTTGAATTTGCATCCAGAGTAGTTATTGAGTGACTGAGCAAATAAACATTTATGAGTCTTTGAAGACAGAAAACACTGCACTATATATACAAAGATATACAGTATGGATTTGACTGATTTTAACTGAAGCAGGGCTTCAAAATGGATTTTGTTGAATTTTTCATTTCATACTTAATCATAGCCATGCACAGAAACCCACATAAGGGAGCTAACCTTCAGCGGATAAATCTCATTAATACTGAATCTTGAAACTGTAAACACTCCGTTTAAAACCTCCCTAAACACAAGGATAAATCAGTAAAAGGAGCTGATCTTGAGAGCTGGTCTGTGGAGCAGCGTTGAATGGAAATGCTGTGCTTTTCATGGCTTCTCGATCAATTTATTAAATCAGAATCCATTGAGGTGTAACACAAATAAAGAAAGATATGCAGAGTACGTAGAGGGGAGGAGAGGGGCTAAGGGATTTGAACCGCTTTATCTAACTCACATGGGTAGCTCCCAGTCTGTCAGCTTGGTTACTGAAAAAAACCCAAAGCAGCACAGACTAACAAACAGAAAATCAGACAGTCAAAAATTTTCAGAAATATGCACACACTCCTCAAAGCCTGCTGTGTTAAAACTGCATCCTGATCTACCAGGTGTGTGTCTCAGTTGCACTGCAATAAGACAGTAGTTAATTTCCTTTTTAACAAATGCAAACAGAGAGGGAGACTGAAAATCCATCCTTTATATGGTCCTGAGACACTAATCACTCCTAAATGATTATCTCAAAGGTGCATTGCTGTATGTTGCATGCAAATGCTGCAGTTGTTTGACTTTATTTATGGAAGCAAGTGTGAGTGTGGAGAATCGATTAATGTCAGCCAACAACAAACAAACAACAGAATGACAGATCACAAGTGACTTAATTAGATGGTTCAGCATCAAGCTAATAAACAGACTACTCTGGTTGGTGGAGTACCTGTCTGGGTGTTCTCTCTGATTTACTCCTGCACCACTCCCAGTCTGTCAGCTCGATTTTCCGACACTCCTCGTGCGACAGCCTCCTCTCCGCCCCCTCGAACACAGACGACGTGTCAGTGAGGTTGTGATCCTGCTCCCGGTGATGAGACGGCAGCGAGGGGACGCAGCAGAAGTCGGCATCGTCTCCGTGGTTCTCGTGAGGGAGCGAAGGGCAGTCCGCCAGCGCCTCTCCTCCACCGGCTACGGCTTCCAGCAGAAGGTCTGCATGAGAGGAGCTGTCCACTGGGCAGGTGGTGCTGAAATCAAAATCAGGCCCCAGGTTCGGGAGCCCACCACTTTCCAGTGCATCAAGGCGGGTGTTTGAGTAGTCACAGTTAAAGAGGCTGTGATAGGCGGGTTTCTCAAGGGGTGGACTGTTATGAGACATGGTGGCATGTGACAGCTTGTACACGCCATAGCCTTGTTGGAAGGAAAGGTTAAACTCAAATCTTCTTTTCATTACTGTAAGAAAAGTATGAGAGAGTAATAACAAAATACCCTTAAAATTACATTGGGAAGTACATTCAGAGGCCCGTTCTTTGGAGGCCTGACGGTGCATTATGGGTGAATTTTATATAACATCATAGTTTACCTGAGGGTTCCTGTGCTGGATCCCGTTTGCAGTTAATAAAGCAGCCGCAGGGCATGTGGATCCAGCGCTCAGACAGCGCGAACAACGGAGTGACCGCAGGGGCAAGCAGAGTGAGAAAGAAGCTCAGAGTCTCCAGGGATGAGCTGCGTGCATGTAGTGCGTGGCGCACCAGCACCAGAGTCTGTGAATGAAGGGTGAAATTAATTACTGAGGAACCTGTGATTCAATATGCATGAGGAAGTGGGGGGAGGGAGACACATGAATGGAAAGGAAGTAGAGGTCCTTCACCTACGTTGGGGTTTTCTTTTGCTTTTTTCTTCCTTCTGTGTTGTTATTCAGAATCGGGTATATTTACAGGTTAAGTCAAAAATGCAATGTGACGAAAAGGTTTCAATAATGTACTGTGCACTAAATTGAAAACAGTGTATTGTGTAATAGTGTTCCTTTATAAATATTGCTTTTATGACTCAGCCATTGCAGCCAAGCAACAGGTTCAGCTTTGTGGCATAATGACCTCCACAGCTTTCTAGAAAATTACACTAGTCAATGCAAACGCAGATACAAATTATGAATATACTGAGAGACACCATCGTAGACTTGTTTCTTAGAAAAGAAGCACACAAGAATTTTTTTTCCGCAGACAGGAAACTCATTGTTCCACAGGATTTTTTGTATTTACAATCAGTGAGATTTTGACATTTCCAGCTTTAAACATGTTCAGTGCTTTTGATGTTGCAATGCCAGCTCTGTTTGCTCATCTTTGTCAGCCGGCTGCACAGCATTTTCTCTCCAAATTCTTTTCTCTTTTTTTGTTTGAGCAAGAACAAATGGCAGCAGCACACACTGTGTGGCAATTTGGTGCAGTATTTGCAAAGTGACCCAATGAATGCTGCCCTTTTGACGTTGACTAAAACTTGCCAACTTAAGACTTTTAGTGAATGTGAATTTAACGGGACACTGGCTGCTTGTTTTTTTGTAATATTTAGCGTTGAAACAAATTTCATGAGACCACTTAGCATGACGAGATTTTTTTAATGGTTTTAAACCTTTCAAGATAACAGATTAGTCATGACTTGAATGCATCTTGTAAAACATTGTTGCGCAAAGTTGCCTGAAGGGATATTGGGTTTCTTAATTAGTCTCGAAGAGAGGAAGAATATTAAAATGCATTTTTTCCCATAAAAGGAATAGATTATTAGGGAATGGCACACTTCTTTTCTGACTTTAGATCCCACATTCTGTTTCTTTGTGCCAAATCTGAGGTCGCACACAAGAAAAACTGGAAGCAAACAGGGTTCACATTTGCACATTTTTATTTTAGGATTCGGTCTTGGATTCTACATTAGATTTTCCTGAACAAGGTGAGAGATTATTCCTATAGCCTATGAGGAGACAGCTGTACTTCTTCGGGTTGTACTTTCATACATTTTCTAGAAACGTCTGTCATTGCAAAATATGGCTCAGCATTCCAACTAAACACCATTAAACCGAATCCAATAGTACGAGATCTGACAGAAACAAGTTGAAAATAAGTAAAAACATAACTCAGCTGCTCTGCCAAGTGTTTTCCTCACAAAAAGGACATAATTTCATGCCTATTGGATTAAGTGGTTGGCACAGCATTTTCTTGGAAAGTTATTGTGTTGTTGCTTTTGGCGTAGACGACTGTAAAATGTTTTATTTTATTTATTTATTTATTTAAGATCACGCTGCTTACCATTATTGGCATCCACAATATAACTCGGACAACCGCCAGGATCATGGAGAAGCGCTTTTGTGCGAACACCACTGGTGTGTCCTCCACAGCTGCTGTCCTCTGCCCGTTGACAGACACTGGGGACATGCAGCTGTCCTCTTTCTCCCTGAGCTCTGTCCCGCATGAACTCGGGCTCAGCTCGTTGTAGGCACCGAAACTTTTGTTCAGGCTGTCCCGGGAGAAAGACTGGAGATCACAGAGGGGAGCAGAGCCGCTCAGCCCCCTCGCCATCTCCAAATAGCTGGGGTACAGCAAAGTCCTCTGGGGCTCTCTGGAGCAGAGCAGCTGGTAGGTGAGGGGGGTAAAGAAAAATAACAAGCCACAGAAGCAGAAGGAATATAAAGAGAAAAGCAGCAGGATGTAAAAACTGTCGCTCTCCGGGAAACACCCGAGAGAGGCCGGCGTGAAGCTGCCCCACCCGCACAAAGGTAACACACTGACGGCCAGGCTGACCGCCCACACACCGGCGATAGCCCACATCACTCTGAGGGGCCGGCGGACAGACTGGAGCACTCCAAATCTCTTGGTGACATAAAAAGTGTAGGCTGCTATAAGACAAGCCTTCAAATTACTGGAAACACCCTG
>JAPXVT010000027.1:23426465-23443763 GCA_029823135.1 Acanthurus reversus
GGATTCGCTAGCCACCCACTGGATCTCAGTCACATTTCTCTGAGCCAGCTGGAAAATAAGGCATGCATAAAAGATTTTAATAAAGATGAGAAAGCAAACGCGGCACTAAGAATGAGCACTAACTGTCTTTTGATATTCTTTTTCTCCTTTTTTTTGTTAAATGCTGTAGTACTCACCTCTAAGAACAGTTCAAGCAGCTGTACCTCTGAAGCAAAGACCACCACTACCTGTGCTGTTGAACTCTGCAGCCTGTCTGCCATTTCTTGTATATCAGCTGCTGTGGGCGATTTTGGGATATTCAAGTGCAATGCCACACACCCACCTTGTTGTCTAAACTGATTAGAAAATGCTTGTATGCCATAATGACTGTAGTCATCCTGTGATACATAGAAAAAAGTCCTATTAAAGGTTTTGTTCATTATTTTACGGTGTATAACTGATAGTTGTGGAATGAAAAGAAAGTCTTTATCTCACCGTGGTCCCTATTGTGCCCACCCAGAGCCATCCTAAGAAGGTGACCAGCTGAACAAGACCTCTGACTTGAAAGAAATCACTCGGCACAGTCCGCACAAATGATGGGTACGTATGCTTGTCAGTAAGACAGGTACAAGTGGCAAAATAACTCACCTACAGGGAGATAAAGTTAACTTCATACATTTTAATTACACAGAAGCCATAAAAGATGTTACTAAATATTATGAGAAGTAAAGAGATTTTTTTCATTCAAATCAAGCGGTAGAAAGAAGGACAGCTGATGAAAGACTGTAACCATGCATGAACCTGCCTTTTGATTAATTTCTTACCAGTGGGAGGTTGAAAGGGCCAAGAGTGTGAGCTACAGCTCTTGTTGGGGAAGAGGATGCCAGGCCGATCACAGCAGGCACAGGAGAATCAGCCAGACACGAGTGCACAGTTTCAGACTGGATACTCCTATACATTGTCTCCTTTGAAACATTTCCCTTAATGCATTCACCTTTTTCGAGACATGGAAGCACACCTCCACTAGTTTCAGCAACATGTTTTTTTAACATGTCTAGCATCCTTTTCTCTCTTGCTTTTTCTACAGATTTTAACCTTTCATCTTTAGTGGCCCTGTCTTTTTGCATATTGAATCTATTTTCAGTTTCTTTCATTTGTTTCACCTCACTGGTCACAGCCTCAGAATGACTGACTAAAGAGAAAAGAGCTTGCAGGCTGGTGTGGACATGGTCACAGCTGTCCATGATACGGTAGCCGAGTTTAACACCTGGTAAAAGGCTTGAATTACGATTAATTTCCTCCACCGCAAACACCATGGTCATCATCCAGCGGAAGGCTCTGTGATCAAAGCTGCAGAAAATTGAACAAAGTTGTGTGAAGTCTTTGTATTCCCTAATGTAACAGACAACACAGTATCAAGGCACAATAGAAATTTGAAAACGTTAACAGTGTATAGCAAGAGAAATTGTCGTTCATCACTTATTTTTGAGGAAATGTGTGACTGTTTATCTTGGGATTATATCAAGAGTGTCCTCACCCGCTGCAAGTTGAGAGATTTGGTTTGCTTTGGTAGCTGTGTTGTGGTTTTGGGGCCACGTAATGCAGTGGAAAAATCCCCCCAATCACAACATTCCCTGCCATTTGCAGGGCCAGCGGCTGACTGTATGCCAGGTTCACACACTGAGGTAAGCTATCAGCAGCAGCACTCACTCCCTCCATCTCCAAACCACTCACCCTCTGTGTTATATTGTCTTCTCCTTTCACTACACTTCTCTCTGTAATAATTTCTTCCTTGTCCTTTTCGTTTTCTTGAACATCAGAGAATACTGGAAAAAGAAGGCTGAATAATGCCCAAAGAAGCAGGAAGTGAAAAGACCCAACAAAGGCTGAAGTCAGTGTCCTTTCTGACCTCATAAAGACTGTGAGTGCGCTGGAGATGGTTCTCCGGCATCACGTCTGAAAGTTTAATGAGATAGCATATATAAAAGCTGCCATGCAAGCTTAATTTCCTGGCTCATATGAGTCATTGCTGAATCAACCAATCACAGTGAAATGTTAAAGTGCAGAAAGGCAAAGAAGAAGAGGCTCAAATGAACTATGTCTGGCCAGAGTTGACTATAATAGGCTAAGAGGAAAAAAAAGTCAGAGTCTTTCCCTCCCATAAAACAATGCCTGATGTTATCTCAGATCTGTAAGAAACATTTATTGGTTTAGAGTCCACTTTTTTTTTGCAATTAGTAATAGTAAACTCCAAGATTAAAATGTAACAATCAGCTTTCAATAGAGAATATACAGTAAATTACATTATTAAAACAATGTAGTATGAAAAAATATTATGTAATCACAGTGGACTTGTTGGAACTGTTTAGATTGAGTGATGTAGAATAGTTTCTGGAACTAAACAGATACATTTATTTAAATATTTTTAATCATTTCTGTTGCATTTTAAGAATTTGCAAAGCCTCAGAAATGGACTAACTCTTTATCAAAATAATAACCCGAATAGGAAATATTAAGTAGCATTAGGAAATAGGAAATATTGTTATTTTTAGTTATGTTTGCAATTACAACCCAAGATCGTTGCTTTGCAGATTGACTAAAACTAGTCCCGGAATTAAAGTCAAATTAGAGATTTGGCTTGGTGCTACCACCTACTGGACATAGCTGTTGTGCATGTTTTTTAGTTGGTGTGCAAAGTGTATTGTATACCATCTTAAAATATACCCTCCTTATCAAAATGGTTGTCTGTTTAAAACAAATTAGATGAGTCAGTCACCAACTAAAAAATAAAAAAAACAACAAACATAAAGGAATTGGATTTTTACTCAAATCAATTTAACTCATTTATCTCACATCACTACCTATGAATTCATTAGTAATTGATAACCGTGTATCAGGGCCTGTCAACATCACACACACACAAAAAAAGGGTGTTGTAATGTTAAACAATGACATAAATCAGTGACGGGGATGACATTGTCCGAGGTATAAAATTAGGTAGGCTTACTGTGCAAAAGGATCAGAGCACTGAAGGAAGGAGGAGGGCAATCATGGGGGCATTTGTCGAGACACATCCTTGTGTCGTCATTTTGTTATTTTTCTCACTGCCTGTGTTTTCCAAGCCTTTCTTATCTTGTAATTTACATAAAAAGTTTCACCTTAATGAGATGCACAAGGAAGGTGATGTGGTTCTGGGTGGGCTTTTTGAGGTCCACTACTCATCTGTATTCCCAGAACTTTCTTTCACCTCAGAGCCAAATCAGCCAAGGTGCCAAGGGTGAGATACACACACTTACAGCAGAAAAGCATTGTACTCTACTGGGCTGTGCTGAAAAATTAATCATCAGTCATTTACAATGCTAGAGTTAATGACAAGACAGTTCCTGCAATGTAAATTGCAAAATTGCAAATGTATTAGAATTCAGGCTTGTTTGAATAGTTAGAGAAATAGATTTCTGGACATATAAGACCTTATTTACAAAGGGTATTTTTTTGTATTTTTATGGAGCTCTTACAGATGACGTAGCTGTTAATTGTAAAATGTTATGTGTTAGCTTTGATGTTTCAGGATTCAGGAATGCCATGACCATGACCTTTGTTATTAATGAGATCAACAATAACTCCAACTTGCTACCTAATGTAACTCTGGGATACAGTCTGTATGACAATTGTGCCACACTTGGAATCTCATTTCGTGCTTCATTGTCACTGGCCACTGGTCAAAGGAAGCAATTTCTTCTGGATGAGACCTGTGTGGGGACCCCTCCAGTCATGGGGATCGTGGGTGACTCAATCTCAACATTTACAATTGCTATGTCAAGCATCATAGCTTTATACAAACTTCCAATTGTAAGTATTTGAGAGCAAATTTAATCTGATATATTGCATGTTTATCTGTCAAAGTTTCTCGACTGGGTAACACTCAAAAATGCCCTGTGTGCTTACATACCCCTCACAGGTGAGTTACTTTGCCACATGTCCCTGCCTGAGTGATCGAAAACTCTTTCCATCTTTCTTCAGAACAATCCCAAGTGACACTTTCCAGGTAAAGCAGCAAAACAAGAACTCTGTAACTTATATTTTTATTTGAATTATATATTTCTACACAAGGAGTGTGGCAGTGCACTTTCACTGTCTTTCTGAAATTAACTGATTAGGTTTCAAACTGAGAATATGAGTTTTATGTGTCATTAGTGAAACAATTTTGATGCATCTGATTGAGAATAATAGTCTCCAAGAATTATAGCGATACATTTTGCAAAAATATTTCAGCAGTTGTTGTTGTATTTTCCTCCCATTCTCTATATATTAGGTGCGTGCTATGATCCAGATTTTAAAATACTTTGGTTGGACTTGGGTGGGCCTTGTGGTCAGTGACGATGATTATGGACTCCACGCTGCCCGAACCTTTCAATCTGACCTCGCTCAGTCTGGTGACGGTTGTTTGGCCTACATGGAGGTCTTACCCTGGGCCGATGACCCAACTAAACTTAGCAGGATTGTGAATTTGATAAAAATATCCACAGCTCGTGTAGTCATTGTGTTTGCACATGAGCGTCACATGGTTCAACTCATGGAGGAGGTAAGCATACAAAGACAATATTCAAATTGAAATATATAACCTATAAGCAAATGATTAAGGTGTTAGAATTGTTTGCAGAATGATAATTACATCAGTTTCTCCAAAGTCACTGCCATCTAAATCACTCCTTATCTAAGTCACTTTAGATAACGGGTTGGTGTAACCAACAACTAACTGATTAATGTATTACATACAATTCAACTTAATGCTGACATATGAACTAACATATTTGCTTTAATGCAATGCACAGGTGGTGAGGCAGAATGTGACAGGCCTGCAGTGGATGGCCAGTGAAGCTTGGACAGCATCTACTTTACTTCAGACTCCCCATCTCATGCCGTTCCTGGCTGGCACACTGGGCATTGCTATCCGTCGAGGAGAAATACCAGGATTCAGGGAATTTCTTCTGCAAATACGTCCTGACCCTCACCACAACAACAGCTATGGAAATAACATGGCAAGTGTTTACCTGTGCCCTGATCTGGACATTGTGGGAATGATGAATTGTCATTATTTATAACATGTTGTTTTGAATATATTTCAGGTTAGCCAGTTCTGGGAATACACATTTAATTGTAGATTTCCACCACCTCCCGCAAGTTGGATAGATGCTGGGGGAGCATTATGCACTGGACAGGAAGACCTGGAGACTGTGGAGAGTGAGCTCTTGGATGTTTCAAACCTCAGGCCAGAGTATAATGTGTACAAAGCTGTGTATGCTCTGGCGTATGCCCTTGATGACATGCTGCAGTGTGAGCCAGGGAGGGGGCCTTTCAGCGGGCACAGCTGTGCCACTTTGCAAAGACTAGAGCCATGGCAGGTGCGATATCAGTTTATAGGTTGTTTGTGTTTCTGATTTTTTTTAACCTTTTACTACACCATAAGGTGCCAACTAAGTGGTGTTTTCTATTGCAAGAAGTTTACACACCAAAAATAGTACTTAGACTGACATAATAGTACTAAATTATTATGTAAGACATTGAAACACTTGTAATAAACATAATATGTAAGGGTAATCTCATAGATTTTTTGATATAGAAGTTACAAGTGCTTCCCTATATTTTCCTTGTACCTAACTTAATTGGTATAAAAAGGTCATTAAGAAAGATTTGTAAAACAATCTGCACTTTTTGTCACTTTCCCCTGTTTTTATTCTGTCAAAACTTTTGTGTTTCTGTTTCTTCTGCCATCTATTTGTAGCTTGTGCATTATATGCAGAAGGTCAGTTACACCACATCATTTGGTGATCAGGTGTCATTTGATGAAAATGGTGACGCCTTACCAATCTATGATGTTGTGAACTGGCTGTGGCTCCCTGATGGAAAGACCAAAGTTCAGAGTGTGGGTGAGGTGAAGAGGTCTGCCTTCAATATTGAGGAATTCACAATTGATGAAGGCAAAATTTTGTGGAACTTTGAATCAAACAAGGTTGGTTTTGTATACATTCCATGGATGACTCATTATAGCAGCATAAAGCAATGTAAAATAGCTTTTTTCTCCCTCTCCCTGCAGCCTCCTCGGTCAGTGTGCAGTGAGAGCTGTCCTTCGGGAACCCGTTTGGCCAGAAAGAAAGGAGAACCTGTGTGCTGTTTTGACTGCATTCCTTGTTCTGAGGGAAAGATCAACAATAAAACTGGTTGGTATTTAGTTTTAAACATTATACTCCAAAGAAATAAAATAATTTTGTATCTCAACCACTTCTGTCTTTTCAGACTCTATGGAGTGTACCAGTTGTCCAAAGGACTTCTGGCCCAGCCCCCAGCGTGACCACTGTGTACCTAAGAAAATAGAGTTCCTCTCCTATCATGAGCCTCTGGGTATCTGCTTGACAACCACATCTTTACTGGGCACATTCGTCTGTGCTGTTGTCCTAGGTATCTTCACCTATCATCACAGCACACCCATGGTACGTGCCAACAATTCAGAACTGAGTTTCTTGCTCCTAACGTCACTTAAACTATGTTTCCTGTGTTCACTGCTGTTTATTGGCCAACCCAGCCTGTGGACATGCCAGCTGAGACATGCAGCATTTGGGATCAGCTTTGTGCTTTGTGTCTCATGCATCCTGGTTAAAACCATGGTGGTTCTGGCTGTGTTCAGGGCCTCCAAGCCAGGAGGGGGAGCCATTCTTAAGTGGTTTGGTGGGATGCAGCAAAGAGGAACAGTTATTGTTCTCACTTGTATTCAGGCAGCAATCTGCACTGCTTGGCTTGTGTCATCCTCACCAGCTCCTCATAAAAACACTCAATACCACAATGACAAAATAGTTTATGAGTGTGTTGTTGGGTCCACAATTGGTTTTGCAGTGTTACTGGGTTACATTGGCTTACTGGCTATCCTTAGCTTCCTGTTAGCATTCTTGGCAAGGAATCTTCCAGATAACTTCAATGAGGCCAAATTCATCACTTTCAGCATGCTGATCTTCTGTGCTGTGTGGGTGGCCTTTGTCCCTGCGTATGTCAACTCTCCAGGCAAATATGCCGATGCAGTGGAGGTATTTGCCATCCTGGCCTCCAGTTTTGGCCTCTTGGTGGCACTGTTTGGACCCAAATGTTACATAATCCTGATCAGACCAGAGAGGAACACAAAGAAAGCGATTATGGGCCGAGAAATCACCCAGTCATAACAGCAACAATTTGTACAATACAACAATTTTGTACTATACATTCATTTAGTAGAGATCTGCCCTTGAAATGGACCAAAAAGAACATATAAGTTACCCGCTGCTTAACTTCAGCCATGTTTTTCACTGTCAAGAACACATTTCAAGCAAACTGGAAGCAATAAAGAAATATTTGTTTGGACCAGAGAATTTAGTATTGTAAATTCCTTGCTTTATTACATTCCCTTGGAATTTGGAGATTATGACGGGCTTTGCCTGAATGTCTACTTGGGTAAAACTCAAAGATGAA
Source organism: Acanthurus reversus (assembly GCA_029823135.1). Taxonomy (NCBI): domain Eukaryota; kingdom Metazoa; phylum Chordata; class Actinopteri; order Acanthuriformes; family Acanthuridae; genus Acanthurus; species Acanthurus reversus. The sequence goes on from JAPXVT010000027.1 coordinate 23,433,939, forward strand.
CTCTTAACCCTTTTTATGTAATTGTTGTTCAGACATGTTACCTATGTGGAACTCTTTTAATTTTTGAGAAAGCTACCACATCTTTCCCCAAAGTAAACAGAAAAACAGCTGGAAGAATTAGTCAGATTATGCTACTGGAAGAATATAGATTAAATCTGTAATGATGCCCAGTGGCAAGAGTTTGAAACTATATTCTCTAAAACCCAAAATTGGTGGTCACTGCCAGTTTAAGTATTTTAAAACAGTAGGCCTAAATATCCAATATGTTTTGGCATTAAATTGAACAAGATATTTGATGGGGAAAGCTAGGCGTGCTTTTATTAATAGGAGGGTTTTTCATAAGTAGACTACCTTTGCTTCATAAAGCCTAATTGCCTGACAAAACAAGCAGTTAAGAGGAATTTTTAAACATAATATAACCTTTTCAAATAGATTGAGCAATCCAGACAACATGCAATGTTTCCAAGTGTTCCAATTAATTAAGGTGTTTCTCTTGTAAACAACTTTGGTAAACTGCCTCTTCAGTAAAGTAAGGTTTTGCCCTAAGCGATGAAAACTTTCAGCAATGGCTGGGCCACTGTGTGAGAAGTGTGTGTGCATCCAAAAATGTCTTGCTTTTCATTTTGGCACTGACAGCACCGAATATTTTATCAGCCACGCAGCCCACGTGAGTCATACCTGAGTCGCAGGCATGTAGCAGCACTGTGGCTCATTGCACACAGATCCCAGCAAAAAGAGACAAAAATGGTCTGCTGAATTGTTCACAGACATGAACCCGGTAAAAAATTGCTGCAACTGCAGTTCTCTTAGGTACACACGCACGCAGTGCAGCTAGTGAAGATAGTAGCTTGAGGGATCAGTTAGCCTAGCAGTGGAACAAGGTTCAGCACAATGGGCACATTGATTCAGCAGCCAGACCAGGTTTAAATCCTCTGAGACCAAAAGACTGACTGATTTTGACAACAGGAATTATAAAACCAAAGTTATTTACTCTGACAGGGATTCTGACTCCAGCAGCTACAAAGCCATGGCAAGCTGAGTTGTAAAGCAGGATAGGACCGAAAATAAGGTTGTTCATTAGGTAACTAGAGGGGATTTTCACATCTAGGTTAACTCTGTGTAAGGGTTTATTTCAACCAAACTAATGTTCATGAATATTGGAACAGTGGAAAGACAAACCAGAATGTTTTGGTGAGGTGTTTTTTTTTGTTTGTTTGTTTTTTTGTCTCTGTCATCTTTTAATTGTGACTAAAGTGACTAATGATGAGTTGAGGTGAGTTAAGGTTGGGCCGAGGCTAGCTGGTTAGCATGCTAGTTACAGTAGAGACCTCTCTCCAACAAAATAAAAAGGCCTCTTTGACAAAACTTCATAACTGTTGCTTCATTAAATGCTGTTAATAATGTTAGTTTATTTTTTAAAAATCTTTTAAACTTCAATTCTGGCCATATCTTACACATTTCCCTGCAATGCGCTAATTTTTGGTAAAACTGTAGCTTTACCATATTGCACCATGTATGATAGTTTTGTGTCAGAAAAACACAATTTCTGGCTAAAACGTGTTGAAGGAAGATCCACGCCTTTGCATGGTAAAAAGGCATTGTCAAGCTTCCCAACAAACAGACAGCCTATCGAGTTTTCTCAATGAAATTATGCATAAATGTACCACCGAGTGAAATAAAAAGTGGATAAAACTTGCTCACCTGAGAAAAAGAGGACTAAAATAATAAACTGGCGTTGTAGTTGATTACAACTGAAATACATTCCTGAAAATTATTTATGTAACAAACAAAGCTGGCTTTAATGAATATTTTAATATAACCCTAACCCACAAAACAATATAATGTGATTTGCTGCTTTTGTTGAAACACTTATCATTAGAGTAGAATTTCAAATTATGCATCATACTGTATTAGGTTTTCATATTATGTCTTTTTTCCCATAGGCTCTGCTCTGATTGGTGGTGAGAATGATTAAACAATGACGAAAAGTCATGCAGAAGAGCATAAAAATAACTTGCAGCAAGAACAGAAAAACCTGTGAAGGGAGGAGTGCAGTTATGGGAGATTATCTTGACACATATTTCCACTTGTGTGTTTACTTAATCTTGTTTTTTTCCTCTTTCTCCTCTATACACTCTGCATCGTTCTCTTCTCCATCATCTTGTAAATTACGGAGACACTTTCATCTCAATGAAATGCACAAGCCTGGCGACATTGTTTTAGGTGGGCTGTTTGAGGTCCACTACAGCTCCGTCTTCCCTAAGTGGACATTTACTTCAGAGCCACAACAGCCCAGCTGCAGAGGGTAAGATTAAAAAACATAGCATGCTCTGAATATTTATTGTAAAGGAAGAAACTCACTTTGCCTTAATGCTTCTAATAGTTTAGTGATAATGAAATCTAAAAAACAAAAGAGCCTGTAAAAAGAATATAATTCTACACTGTAATTTTGTTTTTTGTTATTGTTTATGTTTACCTAGTTCTCACAGAGTTATTTTGTGTTTTTAGTGATTAATGGTAATTTTTTGTGTGTTAGCTTTGACACTCTAGGGTTCAGGCATGCCATGACCATGGCCTTTGCTATTGATGAGATAAACAAGAATTCCCAACTGCTACCTAATGTGTCTCTGGGATACAGTCTTTATGACAACTGTGCTACACTTGTTATTGGATTCAGTGGTGCATTATCGCTGGCCAGTGGTCGACAAGAGCAGTTTCTGCTTCATAAAAACTGTTCGGGGACCTCTCCAGTCCTGGGCATTGTGGGTGATTCCTCCTCTTCGGTTTCCATTGCCATCTCCAGCGTGTTAGGTTTATACAAAATGCCCATTGTAAGTTTCCTGTCTTCAGTCTTACATAATGTTGAACTTCAACATACTGCATCTGAATCACTGCCATCTTTAACTGTTACATGTTACATTGTTGAAACACGAAAGCTTTTGTCTGAGTCTGACTTGTATGAGATGAGTTACTTGAGTGTACTGTGTATTCTATTTCTGTACAGGTGAGTTATTTTTCAACATGTTCCTGCTTGAGTGATAGGCAACAGTTTCCATCCTTCTTCAGAACAATTCCAAGTGATGCTTTTCAGGTGAATCACTGTTACCAAGTAGGGCACTGTAAACTAACTCTGTTGTCGGCAGTACAGCAAGCTTGTACAGACTGTCACTCATGAGACATTTTTTTTCTCATAATAGGATTAATTAACCTACTTTAAACTGTGAAACTTAAGTAAATATATACACTGCGATACATAATTCTGTCATGGAATTGCTGTTTTCTTATCACTCTAATATTTCCTCTTAGGTGCGTGCTATGATTCAAATTCTGAAACACTTTGGCTGGACTTGGGTTGGCCTTCTGGTCGTTGATGATAACTATGGACTCAATGCTGCCCGATCCTTCCAGGCTGACCTGGCTCAGTCCGGTGGAGGATGCCTCGCCTACTTACAGGTTTTGCCCTGGGACAGTGACCCAAGTGAACTCAGGAGGATTGTGAATGTGATGAAGAAATCCACAGCTCGTGTGATCATTGTGTTTTCACATGAGAGTCACATGATTAAGCTAATGGAAGAGGTTGGTCTTAAAATAAAACTTATTTCCAATCTTATTTTTTTATAGAAGTGAAATTTATATGTATGTATGTATATATATATATATATAATTATTATTATTATTATTATTATTTTTTTTAATTTTTATTATTTTTAACTGAAAGATTAAAATTGAGGCAGCATGGTGGCTTTGTGGTTAGCACTGTTGCCTCACAGCAAGAAGGTCCTGGATTCGAATTCAGATCATTTCAAGAATCTTGGGTTCAGTATCTGGTTGTGTTAGAACCTTTCTGTGTGGAATTCTTCCTGTGATTGCATGGGTTCCCTTTGGTACTTGCACTTCCTCTCACAGTCCAAAGACATGCAGGTTAGGTTAACTGGTGACTCTAAATTGCCCGTAGGCGTGAATGTGAGTGTGAATGGTTGTTTGTCTCTATGTCAGCCCTGTGATGAACTGGCAACTTGTCCAGGGTGTACCCCTCCCTTGTCAGCTGTCAGCTGGGATTGCCTTCAGCTCCCCCAACCCCACCACCGTGACCCTGCAAAAGATAAGCCATTACAGAGAATGAATGAATGAATGAATGAATGAAGATTATAATTACAGTGACACATTGGTCTTTCAAAAGAGAATTTATTTGATTAAGTCAGACTTTGTTTAAGGTGCTGTGAGCAAAATTATGAAGGAATGTACATTTGATAAAGAAAAACACCTCATGTGGTTATGTTTGCACATGAGATTTATAAATTAATAATGGAAAAGTCCAATTCAAAATTTCGTTCAACTTAGATTTTTTTTTTACTGACAGTTTCAATTGGAAAACAAAAACAAACAAACAAACAGACAAACAAACCAACAGCGAATCCAGTTCCGCAAGTTAAAACTGAATCAAAACCACCTGATATGCATGACAAAAGCAGACTTGCTAATTTTCCTAAATTCACAGTGACTTTTCCTTTTTTAATATAGATTTCTGTTTGCATAAATGAATTAAAATTGTTTGATTAAATATCTTTCTTTTTTCATCCTTGCTTTCATGGCTTAAAATGCCATACAGAAGTTTTTTTTTTTTTTTTAATCTTTGTTTTTAAATAGGTGGTGAGGCAGAATTTGACAGACCGGCAGTGGATAGCAAGCGAAGCCTTAACAACAGCTACTGTGCTCCAGACACCCCATTTCGTGCCGTACCTGAGCGGCACACTGGGCATCGCTATCCGTCGAGGAGAAATACCAGGACTAAGAGAATTCCTTCTGCAAATACGCCCTGACCAAAAGGACAGTAGCAGCTATGGAAATAACATGGTGAGAATTTAATTGTTCGGTTTTATTTACATAATAATAATTATAATAATAATTATAATAATTATAATAATAATAACATGAATTTTTAATATATTTCAGGTAAGACAGTTTTGGGAATACACGTTTCAGTGTAAATTTGATCCAGCAGGTTTAGCTGAAGCTGGGGGAGCATTATGCACTGGACAGGAAGATATTGAAAAAGTAGACACTGAGTTTTTGGATCTTTCTAACCTGAGGCCAGAGTACAATGTGTACAAAGCAGTGTATGCTCTGGCGTATGCTCTTGATGACATGCTGCAGTGTGAACCAGGGAGAGGGCCTTTCAGTGGGCTCAGCTGTGCCACTTTACAAAGACTGGCGCCATGGCAGGTGTGATATAGATTTACACATCACATATTTATGTCACTGAGAAATGTCACTACACTATTCGCAGTGTTGAAAGTAACTAGTTACAGGACATGTTTTGTAATTTGATAAAAAATGTAACTGTCATCAGTTGTGATTGTAAACTGTTGTCAATAACAGTAAAAAAATTAAGATAATGGTCATTAAAATCATCTCCGAGTAGTTTCCTTTCTCTCAAAAATATTAAATATAGAATATAATGTTCATTTCGTTTTTGTCAAACGTAAGATATCTTACAATGAGATGTCTCTATGACTGGACAAGCTAGATTAGTTAGGTAGTATTCCCTGAAAACAGTTGTTTTCAATTGGATCCCTTGTTTGAATTGACCATCTGTGCTTTTCAAATCAATACCCATTGCCCTCTGCAACCTAAGTCTGTGATGAATGCAAATGTTTCAATACTCTGATAACACTTTAGAAAGATAACAGTGTCAGGATTTGGTTGAATACTTAAAATTTTCAGTAAACCTCCTTGGATGTAGACTTTAAGCTCTTAATCTTCTGATCTTTTGGTTTTTTTGTCATCTATTTGTAGCCTCTGCATTATTTGCAAAAGGTCAACTTCACCACGCCATTTGGTGATCAAGTGACATTTGATGAGAATGGTGATGCCTTACCAATATATGATGTCATGAACTGGTTGTGGCTCCCTGATGAGAGAATTAAAGTTCAGAATGTGGGTGAGGTTAAGAGGTCATCCGTAAAAGGTGAAGAACTTACAATTAATGAAGACAAAATTTTTTGGAACTTTGAGTCGAACAAGGTTATTTCTCCTTTTTTGGAAACCTCTCTTTTTTGGATTACAAACCCTTACAGTGGATAATAATATAATCATAAGATGACAAACTCATTTTTCTCCATAAAGCCTCCTCGCTCAGTGTGCAGTGAGAGCTGTCCTCCAGGGACCCGCATGGCCAGAAAGAAAGGGGAACCTGTGTGCTGTTTTGACTGCATCCCTTGTTCTGAAGGAAAGATCAGCAATGATACCAGTGGGTGTTCATTTTAATATTATTTATTTGTTTTTTAACTTTATGGATGTTATATACAGTATATATTAAAGGCACACAGAGAAGTCATTATTTGTATGTGTTCAACCATGTATGGGTATTTGGATAGAAGACCAGAAGTGACTTATAGCAGAAGTAACGTTAAATCAGGTACATTTATTTTCTAATGTAAAATTTATTGGCAGTGCAAATTTTGTGCCTTCAAAGCATTTAATTGATTTGTTATTGATTACTTTCACATTCTTGTTCTGTGCATCCTATCCCTTTGTCTCTGCAACATGGCAAAGGATTCTCCAATGGGAGTATCCTTCATTAGCATTTAAGCATTTTGTTAGATTCATACTGCACCTGTTGGCCAATAACACTTACAGGAGAACTTTGGTATTTTTCAATGTGGGCCGTATTTACCTATGTGTGTGTGTGTGTGGGTGGGTGTGTGATTGACGGGAACTGCTATTTTGGAAATTGGTCCAGTAATGAGGGAGGCCGATGCAGCCAGCAGCAGAGAAACAAGCTATAATGGGATTCTTGGGGGCAAATGCGCACCACCGAAGTTAACAAATCTTGTTTTGAAGTGGTCGTCCACTCATCAAATTGTAGGAGCTTGTCATCCGCATACTCTGGCTCAAATAAAAAGGGGCGGCCATTAAAATCATCCACAATCTCAAAGTCCAGCATACCCAGCTATGACACTGAAATCAATGAGACAAAACTCCCAACTCTGCTTCAAAACGACCAGCTCCGCTCTCAGTAATGGCTGCTCCATTATCTTCCTGCAAGATGTAAAATCCCAGGAGAACGAGACTTCAGAACAAAAATTGTTAACACACTGCCAGGAACAAGTGCAGAGTAAGAAAAATGTTTTGCATGCTGTTGTCACAGACTTGCACTACAGATTTGAGCCAGTTAGTGGCGAAAACAAACACTTTTTTTGAACAAACTTTGATGGTGGACATTTGCTCCCAAGAATCGCATTTTAGTTGTGCCCATTAGTTATACACACACAGAAAAAAACCACACACACACACACACACACACACACAGGAAAATGGTGCTCAAGTTGAAAAATACCAAAGTTCTCCTATAAATGTTTGAATTGTTTTTTCCTGCCCTGCTCGCTCTATGGTGCATTAAAGCAGTGATTAAGTCATGAAAACCTGTGGTATATGATATGAGAGGATTTGAAAAAGAAAAAAAGGCTGCTGCACAGACAAGTCAATCATGAAAATAACTTCTTTCTCAAATTAAAAAATAACAACTTTGTGCAGAAGAAATATTCTCATCGCTATACTGACGTTTTACCAAATTACATATGCAGGTTCCGGAGCTCTCATATAAACTACAGCAAAAATGTATCTCATCATCTTTCCCTTGCCTTCAGACTCCATGGAGTGCACCAGCTGTCCAGAGGACTTCTGGTCCAGCCCCCAGCGTGACCACTGTGTTCCTAAGAAAACAGAGTTTCTTTCCTACCATGAGCCACTGGGCATCTGCTTGACAGTTGCTTCATTGCTGGGCACATTAATCTGTGCTTTTGTTCTGGGGATCTTCACCTATCACCGCAGCACACCAATGGTACGAGCCAACAATTCAGAACTGAGTTTTCTGCTCTTGATGTCACTTAAACTGTGTTTCTTGTGCTCACTGCTGTTCATTGGTCATCCCATGCTGTGGACATGCCAGCTGAGACATGCAGCATTTGGGATCAGCTTTGTGCTTTCTGTCTCATGCATCCTGGTTAAAACCATGGTGGTTCTGGCTGTGTTCAAGGCCTCCAAGCCAGGAGGGGGAGCCATTCTTAAGTGGTTTGGCGCAATGCAACAAAGAGGAACTGTTATGGTTCTTACATTGATCCAAGCAGCAATCTGCACTGCTTGGCTTGTGTCATCCTCACCAGCTCCTCATAAAAACACACAGTACTATAATGACAAAATAGTTTATGAATGTGTAGTTGGGTCCACAGTAGGTTTTGCAGTGTTACTTGGGTACATTGGCTTACTGGCTATCCTTAGCTTCCTGTTAGCATTCTTAGCAAGGAATCTTCCAGACAACTTCAATGAGGCCAAGCTCATCACTTTCAGCATGCTGATCTTCTGTGCTGTGTGGGTGGCCTTTGTCCCAGCTTATGTCAACTCTCCAGGCAAATATGCAGATGCAGTGGAGGTATTTGCCATCCTGGCTTCTAGTTTTGGCCTCTTGGTAGCACTGTTTGGACCCAAATGTTACATAATCCTGCTGAGACCGGAGAGGAACACAAAGAAAGCAATCATGGGTCGCGGAACCACCATATCATAAAAAGTAAATATCAATAAATTTAATTCAGCCTGCTGTATTTTAAATGTATTAAATAGTTATCTGCTCTTGAAAGTCTGGCAGAAATCTTTATGCGAGAAAACCTTTCTAACACATGGTTAACATTGTGAAAGGTTCTACTTTAACCCAAGCCATGATCTTTTCTTAAACCTAAGAGGTTTGTTTAACTTAACCAAGTAGTTTTGTTGCCTGCATATAACCAACCTGTGACTGAAAATTGAACAAAAAAAATGGAATAACAAGTCAAGTAAGTGTAAAACAGTACCTTTTCGTTTCACTCAAGACACAAACCCCAGTCTCTTAGGTTAAAGTCCTGTGTTAGCAGTTCCTGTGTTGGCAGCAATGTCACGGTGGCTCCGTCCACTATTAATTATACAGTCTGTTCGGCAGTTGGAAAAGTTTATTTTATTTATTTTGGGAAAAAAAAGAACTTTCTTAATGTTTTTCTGAATGTTGTCCAGTGTCTATCTGTGTCAGGGTTTATGCATATTTCATGATTCACTTGGGTGTTTCAAAAAAAATTAAAATGAGCTACTTCTGCAAATTTTTCGTCCGCAGCTCTCAAACCTCTTCAGATTCAGAGGTGAGAGGAGGACAGCAGGATCATGAGAGCAAATGTCGAGGAGAGGGCAAACTCAAAACTTAGAACTTCTTCAGGTCAGCCAGTAAGCTCTTCAATTCACACATCTTGTGCTTTTCAAATGAACTTTTGCTCCCCAGTCCACCACCAACTGCACAAATAATGTACTGTGATTGAAACTGGTATTAGAAATGAAGAAAAAATATGAGGCTTACTGTTTTTCCAGAGGTCAGTATTTATTTTATTTTACTTTTTTAAGTTATTTTGCTCCAAGAACAAAACATTGTCCACTACAAAACAGTATTAAAAGATGACTGATCACCTACTTAAAATACAACATGTTGCATATGTCACTTGGTTTACTGAGAGGCACTAAACATCCACAACAGGTCTTTTATTTTTCATTACATGTACTTAGATTATGCCTAAATCCAAGGCAATTTACAATAAGTGCATTCAGTCATGTAAGTAAAACACAAACATTGCAAAAGTCATGCAACTACCTGTTGGTTTTTTTCTTTTCTTTCTTTCTTGTCTTCTTTCTTCCTCTCTGTTTTTGTTTTGACATGCCGAACTGCTTTAAGAGCTATGGCCTAAGACTATTTTAGGCCTTCATCTTGCTCCAAATACATTTTTACTGACACAATATTTTTCAATAAATGAT
>JAPXVT010000027.1:23534972-23546927 GCA_029823135.1 Acanthurus reversus
ATAATTGTACTTTTCTACAGTTAAATTTGAAAATTTGGACTGAAACATATTCTGAAGCGCAAAATCACTCCCACCTCCTCTTGCTCCATTTTCAACACGCTTTCTGATATTTTTGCACACCTGACATCCTCTGGCTGTTGTATCTAAGATCTCAGGCAAGAATATGCACTTAAACTGAAGTCAAATAGATGGCTGCAACATTTGTTACGCTGATTTGGAAAAGCCAAAAAGCCTCTGGCCATGCTCTATTTGAGAGAAGTGATGCAGCACCTTGAAAAAAAAAAATAAATAAATAAAAAAAATCAAGTTTTAAAACTCACAACTGGTACAGAGAGGGGCCCCAGGATCCTTGACAGCAATATACCTGTTGTAGATGCAGCTGCACCAATGAGCAAAGGAACAGGCTTATCACCTGCTGATAGCATTAGAAAGAAAATTACATGACAACAATCTCTTTATACATGAGTCATATCAGTTCTTGTTTTCATGGACATAGCAAATGTTAACTACATACTACATCATATCAAGCTGTACCTGCTGTGTCTAATGGTTGTTCAGAGGCTGCAGACAGAGACATATTGACTATTAAGTTGCAGTTGTTTGTTTCTCCTCCGACCAGCGACAGCGCATGCTGAAGAGCCCAGGGGTATCGGGCACAGCTATCAAGAATACGGTAGCCCAGTTTTACTCCTGGTAGCAAGGTGCTGTTCTGATTGATTTGCTGCACCGCAAATGCCATAGCATATATATATTTTAATGTCTCTAGATCTAATCTGAGACCACAGGAAGAGAAAGGAAAAGTGAATTTAATAAAATATAATTCAGTGATTGAGAAAAAATAAGGATTATGGACATCAATTATAAAACAATGAATATCCAAAAATGTATGTTTATATACCAATAAAAATTATGTCACATAATGATAAATCTATTGAAAAAATTCTACTACTATCAAAATGTGCTCATCTAAACAAAAAAACAACAAAAAAACCCTCACATTTTTATTAATAATTGACCTATAATAACCTAACATGATCGTTACATTACACTGAAACAAAACTTATGAGTATAACATAATTGTAAAACAAAATTACAATGTGCTGTCATTGTATGAACAACAAAAATAACCACCAAACATTCAACAATGATACATGGTGTGATTAAGTTTTACCTGGTGCAAGGGTCATAATGGGGTCGCTTGGTGAAGCCTTGCTCCACAGCTGATGGTATATAATACAGATTAAAAAGTCCACCGATAATCACATCTCCATCCTGTGAGAGGCTCTTGTCACTTGGTGCACCCCAACGGGAGCACACTATTGCCTGAGCAAACTCCAGTCCTATCTGTCTGCCCGCTGCACTGAGAAGCAACAGGGAAAGTGCTGAGGAAGACCAGCAGGTGAGAAGCCAGGAGAACCAAGACATGGATGCAGCTGTTCTGGACATTTAACAAATATAAGTAACTGTTATCTGAAGAATTTGGATCAACCAGAAATGTGAAAAATACATTCTGTGTAAAACACAATTCACATCAAACATGCTACATTAAACCTGACAACAGAGTGCATTAAGTTAATTAAAAAAAGATACCTCATTGACAATGTTCAATAGTTGTGTTGCCAAAGACAGAATCCACTGAATAACACATGATCAAAAGTAACATCATGGCTTCATGCAAGTTCCCTGTAAAAAGAAAAAATGAACAGTAATATGTTACACTTGGTTAAAAAGCTGCTACCACAAGGTAAATCTTAGATCTGAAAATATTAAATGGATGAGCACATCACTCCCCTACCTCTCTACACAAGTAGTACTGACGTGAGTATTTATAATCTCTGCAAAGTGTTTTGCCACAAGCAGCACACAACCGAAAAATTATTCCTCTCCCGAGTAATGGTGGAAAAACAAACAACTGCAAGTGAAGCAAAGTTAGTGTTGGGTGGGTGGGAAGGTGTATGCACCCGATCCTACTAATTCAATCCTTCATGATGTCATTCTAAAGACCTAGGCCAGCTGAGATACTGTTCTGCAGGATCAGGAAATGAAAGGTTTTGGAGGGTTATCTTAATGAGCTGAAAAATTAAACCAAATATGTGCACAATCATCCAACTCTTTTTCTCTCAGCTGGTGAAGATTCTCAGTCATCCAGGTCATGGTAATTCTAAATGCTACAGTATGTCATGACAGCTGGACTTGTTCGGGTTCCCTGAAGACGTTTCATCTTTCATCAGAGGCAGTTCTTCAGTTCTTGGATGAGAGATGAAACATCTTAAAGAAACTTTAACAAGTCCAGTTGTCTTTGATATAGCACTTAATACTTTTTTCTTTACATTTCCAATGAATATTGTGCTGTGATGAATTCCTAAAATTTAACAGGTTAGTCCAGGTTAGACCTAGTATGGGGAATTGTGTGCCCAGAGCAACAGGTGTGCAGTTTGGCAGCTCTATTACACAGTAATTTCACGAACAATTATATCCTGTTATGCTCAAGGTCGCATATGGGGAAAGATGAAGCTGTTTATGACTTACAATAAATTGATTTTGAGCTTGAGCTGCAATTTTGATAAATTATCCGTGACTGTAAAATATTCTGAATATAGGAGGAAATAAACAGGAAGTTTGTTGAAACCATATATTTCAATATTTTATTGCATTGGTAGGAAAATGCTCACAGTCCTCTGATGAGCAACAATACAAAGAAGGATGGTGTAACACTGAAACAATTAAAAAAAACTGCTGCCTTGCCATTTAATTTCCTCAACCTGGCCCTGTGTAGTTGTCACTTTGTTTTCTCATTCCATTAAGTTATACATAATAAAATAACAAAACCATTAAGAGATTATTTTTGAAGTCTGTATCAAAGCAATTACAAAAATAAAAACCTTTAACCCCCAAATCTTTAAAATTTGCAATCACTGTTTTAAAATTCTATAAATCATAGACAGCAACAAGTCCAAGCATGGAAGTTTATGTATTGTATTGCACTAATTACAAACAAGCCAAGGTCCTCTCTTGTATCCAATGCAGCTATTTGTTCTGTGCAATTATTGTTGGGCAATGCAACATCTATTGTATAAATTGGTGCATAGTCATGCCTGACATGTTTACAGGTAACATGCACAAACATAAATGTACAGGTACCAGATTGAAAACAATGACAGGAATATTTACACAAAACACAAATAAAGGAATACCACTGAAAAGAGAAGGAAGACCTACATTTGATCTCTAAAAATATGAATCCCATCTATTAAAAGTAGCTGTGTTTACACTACACATTCAAATGATGAAAAAAAAGACATTCCTTCTCTGCTGAAAACCCAATTCTTCTTTTTTGCTTCATTGTCAATGTACAAGTTTTGGACAGTACATCACAGGGACAATGATAACAAATACCTGTACAATCTGTATAGGAAGTCTTTTGGACAGAATCAAAGTTCCCAAGAACATTTACACATTAATCCGAATACAGACAATACACTGCCAGACTTGAAAGACCATTCACTATTGAATAGTGGACATTTCATACAGGAAACTCATGCTGTCAGATCCAACCATGGATTATATGTAATGTTTCACTAACATTATATGGACTATATCTTTCTCTAGAAATAGCCCAGAATAAGATTCATTTAACCATTATAAGGGATATTAACAACATCTGTGAACAAAGGAACAAACTATTTTAAGTATTTATTTCCTTGATCTCCTGGCTTTTGGTATCACTGAACATCAAGAATCACCACTTGATTGTTCATTTCACTTTAGGCCATAGTCAAAGCTACAGTCTGAGCAGAAAGTAGACCTCAGGCTCTGACGCAGAATGGTTGGAATCCGCAGGAGGAAGAGAGTCATCGGTATAGTACCGATCTCTGTAATGATCCCCATTTCCATATCGCAATGATGTACAAGCTCCTTCAGGTAGTCCTCTATCCTCCAGCTGACCAATGTATCCTGCTATGTAAGAACCTGTTGAATGTCTATTTACTGATGGATTCTGCGAGGCTGGTTTATTCCTCAATACTACCCCACCAATGCTGGCCGAATTATTGATCACCACACCCGCGCGAGGCTTTAGAGCCTCTTGCTGTCTTTCACGGGCACGACTGTTGATATGACGCACTCGGCTTTGGCTCCGAGAGGATAGGCGACGGGTAAGAGGTGAAGGGGAATCAACTATATCCTGGGAAACAACAGGAGCAATACTTGTTGAGTGTGACTGTGGTGATTTTATTTCATGATGCAAATGTTGAGACTGGGGCCTATCTCTGTCGCTGTCATCCCCCTCGAGACTGACTAGCTTACGGAGCTGTTCTGTAAGTGGATCACAAGACTGTGACTGGAAAGTTTCTTCCCCCATTGTGCCCATTCTCTTTTGCCTCCTCATGTGGGGAGTGATGAAACTTCGACTAATTATGTGGTATTTGCTCTGAAAGTTGCATGATATGTCTTCAGAAGTCAGATCTCCTAGGGACTTGGACTTACATGGGCTAGGGGCTGTGGAGTCTGTTTTTCCAGACGTGAGTTTTGTTGATAAAAGGTCTAAATTGGAGTGCACTGAAACTCTGGATTCAGGTTGTGACTGGTGGCGTGTGTCATTGAGGGAAACCTTTTGGTTCCATGGCTGCTTTTGGATGATGGATTGTGTTTGATTCCAGCAGTTTGACTGGGTTTTCTGAGGGGTTGAAGATGCTGATGAGGGCATAATGCAGTCATAGTCCAGGTGGCTGTACACTGCATCAGAGTCTGAAGACGGGGAATATAGGCCTCTGTCTCTGCAAATGTTTGTGGACACGGCTGACTGGCCAGGGAGACTTTCAGAAGAGGAGAAACCATTGTGGAAGCACTTTGCTTGCTCCCTTTCCATCTGGTTATATCTTAATCTCTCTGGATGAGACCTGCTTAGGTTCTGGTTGCTACTACAGCTTACCTGCTGTGTGTTGGAACAGCTGAGGTCTCTGCTGTTTTTGAAAGCCTCAGAATTGCTTTGAGGAATGTGGTAGTTGCTCTGATGCAGGGGACTGGGGTTTGAAGGCCTTGAGTTGGCCGTTCTGTGGAACACAGAGGGCTGGTAGTGGTTCTGGTGTTGGTGGTAACTGGAGAGCTGATAGGAAGGTTGATTCACTGGGGAAGGACACTGTGAAAATGCTACATGAGATGCATGTAATGGGTACTGTTGTGGAGGATCATGGTATGACGAAGGTCGTTTTTGTTGGGAGAAATTGGTAGTGGACTCATGGTTTTGGTAAATAGCATGGCGTTTGGTTGGACTTATAAGCCCCTCCCATTGGCTGCCATGTCTTGGTGAGGTCAGAATCATGTCTAGTGGATCCTCATCAACATTTATCTCCACTTCAGCAAAAGTATTAGTTGAGTCATGGAAGAACTGAAAACAGTCATTGTTTACAGAGGGGCCCATGTATCTTTTGGAAGTACCCCCTTCTACCTTTGGTACTGGTTCTGGGGGATCATACACTTCCTCATATACACTCTCTTCAACCTCTTCAATCTGATTACATCTGCCCTTATTTCTTTGCACATCATCCCAACCCACATTGTGCCCTTCCCTTAACCTCTGAACCGATTTAGTGGGAGAGGACTCCAAGCTGTTAGAGGGTGAGCTCTCTATGCTGTCTGTCTGAACATGGACTGTCTGTTTTTTCAGGTTGTACACTGATAAAGGTAACAGCACCTCCTCATCCAGAATGGTATAGACTTCCTCAAGCTCAGCAGTTTCCGGGCTGGAGAGGACAGCTGGACCATATGCATCTGCACGGGAAATAATTTCACATTTTACATTATTTGTTTTTCGAGCTACTTTTTGGGGACTTATTGGGTGTTTCTTGTCCATAGACTCAGTGTTGTTCTTGAGAGGAGACCTTAAATCTTGCAGAGTGGTAGGCCCAACATTTAAGTGATGGACAGGGGTATGATCATGAAAAAAGGTTGTGAGATCATTTTGGTCAACAGTGCTGTCAAACTGACCAATCAGAGCCGAAACAGAGCCACATGTGTCTTGCTCATTGCCTAAGGACACAGCATCAATGAGTCTGGAGATGGTGCTGTCATGCAAAGAGCCAGGACTCTTCAGATCACAATCGACATTAGCAGGGGAAAGAGGGGCCACAGAGGAGGGGGCAGAGGAGGAGGAGGAAGAGACAGATGGTGCAACTGTGAATGTTGTGCTGTTTGATGATGTCTCTGGTTTATCTGATCTCATGTGGCTGTTGGTGGCAGTCGAGGTAAAACAATTTTTCTCTGTTAATGCAAAGAACGTCTTTGATTTGTTGACTCCATCTTCTTCAGACTGGTAATTGGCATAATCTTCTTCCTTTTTTACTTCTCCTTCTCCTTCACCAATAACCAGATAAGAAGATTCCTCTGATATGTTTACTTCTTCACTTCTATTGATGTATGTCTTAGAAGGGGACGAGATGTTTGGTTCAATAGAGAATGATGATTCCATGAAAGGGTCTAAAGAGGAAGACCTGGGCCTGCTGAAGGGGCAAGCTCCTGTGGACAGAGATAATTGAACAAAAAAAGTATTAAATGTAGGCTATCTATGAGCATTTGATGAAAAACAATAAGCCAACGAACAATTAAATGACAACAATTAACAGTCCAGCCAATACCACGCATCAGCAATACACAGACAAATGGATCACCAAGTACAACTATGAGAGGGAAGCTGGAAAATGAGGCTGTGGAGGTTAAAAAAAAGGAAGAATCCATGTTTGTGTACATCAGATTAGGAAAGAGATGGTCCAATGGGATCAAATGGCACAGCAATATTTTCGCAGACCACTTTGGAACAAAATACACTGGGTGGACGCAATACTGGTATGTTTTTGAACGATGCAACCTTCAGACAATAGGTATTGTATTTTACCTGCAGGAAAATCCTAGTCAGTTCTCTACTATAAAGAAGCACAACAAATGAAGATGGGACAGAAAAGGCATGTTAAGGTATCACGGAGAGTACACTGCAGTCTGTCAGTTCACATGGATACTGTACAGTTTTAGAGTTTTAGATTGTTACAGCAGGATAAGTAAAGTGAAGGAGAGAAATTAGCAAATTTTAAAGAATTAATCAATTTGCCAAGCAGGTTAATGCAAAATGCTGCTTTTAGACATTCCATCTTATAGCATATAATCACAACAAGTAGTGTTTTTTTCACACAATTCTAAGAAATTACTTGAAAAATACAGTATTACTGTTCCCAAAGTGTGACTCTGATGTTAATGCCAGATAGCTGTGACTTGGTTGGTGTACTTGGTTGGTTTTAATATTAGATAACAAAATAATAAATCTAAGAAAAAAAATCTTACGTTAATTCTTTTTAAATAGATAGAATTTTGATGTAAATTGCATAATTTCAAAATGTATTTATTTTTCTGTAATAAAATTAAAAATACCCACCAATGACTGTGTCAGCACCCATGTCAATCTGTTCCTTGTCTGGGGAGCAGAGGGATAGCTGTCCTTGAAAAAGCCGGTCTAAAGGCATGGAAATAGGTCTGTGGGTAAGGGGGGCTCGAGGCTGGAGACGCTTCTCCACCACTTCCTCCTTCCTTGACATGCCCTCGCCTCCTGCTCCTGCACCTGTTCCGTTCTTTTGGTCTGATATCGAGGCCACTGACTCTGATAGTGCCATTTTGGTCTTCTTCCGTCCCTTTGCTGGGGCACTGGCTGTGCGCCGCAGAAGATGATCACTGATGGAGCGTTTCCGAAGGCCGTTTGAGTTTGTATCCACAGAGGACTTGGAAGAACGGTTGAACAAACCCCTGATACCTCGCAGCTGATGACCCTGAGGGCATTAGAGAATGGATGGGAATGAAATAAGAGGGAAAAGACGATCGAAAACAAGAAGAAATAATTTTAATCAAACGTTATCAATCAACATGCAGTGACTTCTGACAAAACCTCCACACAACTTTTTCACATAGTACAGTTTAAAATTAAAGTGTTAATTTTCATGAAAACAATGAAAAGGTATGACATGAACTGAACTTAGCTCACTGCAAATATAGCAGTTGCATGCTTTTATATGTATCGCCTATAGATGGCACCCTTACTCTTCAAGTCACTACAACAAGCAATATGTAAGAAGTCATTGGAGATTATGCATGCTTGCTTGCATTGCATATTATTCCATCTTTGTTCCAAAATGAGACAGCTGAAAAAAGAAACCTCACAAGCAAACTGTACTGTATGACCCATTGGTTTAATGTCACACACAAACATGTCATTGGAGATGCGGCTGAACATAAAACTGCACTTCTGCATCATGCATCACTGTTTCATGCAGCACCACACAGAGCCTGGAGCATCAGGATACCTTGTTAGATCCTAGAAAGTGCATTATGGTAAAGCTGGGGTTCAGGACTAGAGGGCTCCACTAGAAAGACAAACACATTTTTTTTCTGTTTACCTCCAAAATATTACTTTTGATGACAAAAGAGCCTCACGGGGTAATCCTACAACGAACACCGGGACCATACAGCACTTACCTTCCCATAGACATCATGCACTGACACATGCACAAAGATGGAAGCCTCAGTCAGCCCTTCCAAGTAAACATGTCTGTAACCTGTGGTTAGAAAAGAAGGGAGAAGGCATGTGAGGAAGAGAGTGAGTCAAGAAAAATAAACAGCTGTCATCAGACTGATGGTTGTGTAGTAGTTCCCTAAGGAGAGGGCATCAGAGGTTCAGGGACAACTCTAACGCATGTGGACAACAAAAATAACCTGCTAAGCCACAGGTCCTTAACTTTACAAATCAAACAAATCATGGTTCACTAGATGCAAGATAATGTGCCCTGCTGCACTGCCATAAGGGAAATTATGTGTTTAAGTGTGAATGTGTCTGTCTGTCTATTTCTGTTAAATGGCAGAACTATAATGATTCTAACTTGCAGTGACAAACTGTGTCCCCTCTTAAGTTAGTGTCATTCACACACAAAAAGTTCATTTTCTTAGATAAAACTATAAATATTGAGGAACTCTGCACAGACCAGGCATCAGGCTGCTGAAGGCAACAGTCCGCTGGCCAATAAAATCCCGTCCAATTGGGTCATGGTCCCAGACAAGGAAACGCACCAAAACCACCTCGGCCATGTGAAGCGTAAAGGACAGAGTCTCTTCCCACACTGGATTAAAACCTGGGGAGAACACACACACACATATATGCTCATTTTAATTAGGATCTGTTTTATCAGTGTCTCTTTAAGGCAAATATATTCAGGACATCCGAAAAATAGAAAAGACGGAGTTGGTTGTAGTGACGTGTCAAATAAAGTATTTCATGGATCAATGCCCTGCACACTAATCTCATAATGCTGGTGAGCTCCCAGGGCTTTATAACCTTTCCCAGAGGAGCCATTTCCCCTCCCCCTGTCGGGTGCCCTCATCTGTGGAGACATGTTGTGGGTGACACCGGCAGACCCCTTCATTTATGCTAACTAATTAATTAATCTGACTTTTGATCCTGGCAGGGCAACACAACCCAAAGTGCAGCATCTGTGGAAATGGCATCGTTTCATCTCTGCTGTGTTTTGTAAGGAATGAAGCCAATAACAATTAATATATAACATCAGAATGTATTTACTTTTCATTGTATGCCATACAAACAGTATGCAAATTGTTATATACATATTTCATCATATTTATGGGGCACTTTTCAGAGGAAATGTACAAGCAACAAAAAATTGATGAGACAGTATAAACACAAGGTGATAATCAATAAAAGTTTGCTTTGTTGAAACAGAACATTGAAATATATATCAAGTCATTGGAAAACTTAGAGAGATAATGTAGAAATAGGCACAGATATGGTTGACCCCTTTATATCATCTTAAAAAGTATCAGAGCCCGAGGAAATGGGTTAAATGAAGTAGATATTTTATCATCTAGGCTTACATTGCATTACATGTCATACGTTTCATCTAGCTGTTTCCAGTCCCTGATCAATAAAATGTTTCATCAATAGGCCTTTTTTTACTGCAGACATTCTGACTTGTCAGTAGCAGGGAAATCTCTGATGTTAAAGATTATTTAATAACGGCTCATTTCCATCCAGAGGCAGTTAAATAAGTTCTGTCACAATTCATTTAATGATTTCTAACTGTGACCTGTCAAATTGTCTGGTGTGGATATAAAACTCTTTTTGTGGAAAGTGTAAAGGTGCTAAAACTGAAGAAATCTGGTCGTCGCTACAGTTCAATTTGTCTAGACTATGCAGGCATGGCCAGATGTGACATGAAATATTCATTACTGCAGTCAATAGGAACTAGTCAGACGTATATTAAAAGTACAAGTGTCAGCAGACGGCAAGCATAGAAATGGTGATGTTAGGAACAGATAATACAGCTATATGAATTTAAAGTAATTCCGATACCTTACGATTGCTTATTTTCTACACAAACAGCAGTTTTAACAAAATTTTCATTCGTTTACCTCCTAAAAAAGTAAATTCAATAATTACTCTCTTAATGATGCTGTACCAGCTAATCACTAACCGCATCTGTCTGCTGCTCTGCAAGTTGTCTGGAGTGGGTTGTTTGACAATATGAGAGCACTGAGAGTGAGCGGACACAGCGGCTAAACAATAAGCCGGACCACAACTTCAAAACTCAATGAAACTGAGAGAAGCTTCAGATCAGGTGATAATTATCTGCAGGTTCATCATTTTGATATTGATTATAATCTCAATTTTCAGTTGTGCCAGATGACATTTTGAAACGCAAAACACCTTTGTTGGTTCAGTGACTCTTATTGATATGTGTGTGTTTGTGTCTTACCGTTGTCATCGACAACTCGTGTCTGTTCCTTGCAGCAATCAACTGGCAGACCAATGATCTCCACTTCGACGAATGGATCAATAATCTGTTAAAGCAGAAAGGACCATAAAATTATTTGGTTTTATGATGCTGAATATATTTCTGCTGAGAGCAAGCTGTAAATGGGTTAGGGTATAGGGTATATAGTGAATACAAGTGTGTGAGTGAGAGACAGAGAGGGAGAGAGGAAGAGAAAGACAGATGGAGATTGTGGGCACACCATGTGTGTGTTTTCTTAAATTTGTACCTCTCCGCGGTCCCCCAGCATGGAGTCTGGCGGTTTGGGCAACTGCTGTCCACTAATGATCTTGAGAATGAGCTGTTTCTTGGGGTAAGCTGGAAGTGGGTCATCGCTGAATGGGTTGAAGGAGCCTGGAGGAAATGAAAGATGCAGAGCAAGAGCTTAAATTTATGTCATCACTCAATACTAAAATCCAGCCTCTGATTGTTCTGCCTGCTCCTGTTTTTGTGCACTTATACGCAGAAGTACAAGAGTGCAAATAACAGTTATACACCCATTTATGTGATTGATTTGATATTGTTGACATGTGAGACTACAGCTGCATTCACATCCACTGGAGATCACCCCTTGGGTTTAGGCTCAGCAAGCATTACATCATAAATAGCAGCACTGCAAATTAGACATGCAGCAAGCCTGTGCAAACCCTGCTGTTGCTCATCTACTCCTTAGTTAAACAGCAGTACTGTAACATAATATGGATGATAACATCTTTATAGAATCATGTGGTGCAAAAACACATTTTAAACTCACATCACAAACAATTCTAGTGTGTATCTTAAAGTTTTCAAAGAGAGCAAATATGTTACATTGATGTAAAGTTAGTCCATTTCTTCTGACTGTATCAATAAAAACAAAGTCTTGTGTCTTCTTGCATCTATTGCACATCGAAGTAGTTAAATGGCACAAGCGGATACACACGTGTACATGCAATAGTGAGAAACACTTTAAATTAAATGAAAGAATCAAGAGTTTGTTATCTTAATAAGCTGCTTTCTACTTATATATCTTTAAACATACCAATCATGCCCTGATGAAGGCCTGTATGGCTGGAAGATGTTGGCATGTTTTTTTTCAAGGTTCTATAGCCCTGATGAA
>JAPXVT010000027.1:23804900-23816753 GCA_029823135.1 Acanthurus reversus
GATGTGACTGTGCTGGCAGGAAAAGAACATGTTAAAGTTAAAATGTTAACCATGACATAGCTAACTTTCTTTTATCGTGTTCGCTTGTGTATGGTGCTATGATGGTAGAATTCATGCGCTTAGCGTCGTTACATGTCATTGTTTATCCTGTTATCCATGTTTACGTTCAACTAACTGTAACGTGCCTTAAGGAACCCTCCCTTATTTGACTTATCTTTGTGGCGCACTTTTGTGTTGTGTTGGCTTGTCTCACTGTGAATCTCTGTGGATTTTTTTGCTTTACTGTGATAAAAGTATTGAGATGAAATGAGTCAAATGACAAAGAACTTCTGAAGGAATTAAACTAAAAAGGATTTCATAGACAAGGAAGGTTTAAATCAGTCTCCTCACTACAAAAACGACAAATCCTGCCAGATATTTTTGTCTAATTTCCAGTCAAAATATCTCATCACACTTAATATAAGACAAAGTCACCCGACAACTTAAATGAGATGTAGCAAACTTTTTCACAAATGTTCTATTTTAAGAAATCTTTCGTAAATTTTCTTTTATTTGATTGTCAGATTCTGCAAGTATCACAAAACACTTTGAATTAACTTCGATTTTAAATTGTTTTCAAAGTGGCAGATTCTCATACATTGACTGAAAAACTCTATAGGACACCCTGTAACTCTACAGGAAGTCATCATGTGATAAATAGCATGAACAAGCAGCTGTTCTGCATGAGCTTGTGAAACATTTACAGGATAGTTCATAACTTCACTAAAGCTGACGTGTCGCTTCCCCGCTGCCTTCACTCTCCCGTGCTCACTTTCTCCTCGCCTCATTCTAAACAATTACTCTCTGCAGCTAATTTTCCTCTTTGTTGTATGCATTTCATATGGAGATTAGCTGGCTGTGTCATTCAGCCCAGACCTGCTCTGGAGAGACAGCTCTGAAATTCATGACTTTTTATTACTGATTGACTCTAAATAACCTTTTACAAAGTGGCAGAAAAACCTGGAATTTCCAAGCACAGATGGTGTTTAGTAGAAACACTTTGAGGGTTATGATGCAGGCCTGTAATTTCTAAGCAGTTAATTGAGCCAGTTGTTAAAATCATGGCTTACAGATTATTGCATTTGATGATTAACCATTAATTGGATACTTTTTGACACAAGTTACAAATAGTTTAAGTGTGAACTTTGCAATAAATCTTCTATCATTAACTAAAAATGACCTCTGCCTTTTAATGTGACATTTAAAAACTTGTGTTTCTATTGTTTGAAGAGAAAAAGTTTTTCCCCACTCAAAAGATGCACCTAAGAAATATACTCTTCAATACCCAGAGAAAGGAGCCATTTACAGATCATTGGTTTTCTGCAAAAAACAGCATGTTTGTAGCAGTTTGGCCTTTTGTTCTCATGACGCAGTTTTAAAGGCATGAAAAGGCAAACTTTTGAAATCAGAGATTGGCATTAGGAAAAAGACCCCCATTCCATTGCAGTGTAAAGAGTTAATATAATATGCAATTGTGAAAGCTGTGACAACCCACTTGGCGCATGGCTACTCTCTTTTTAGCGAAACCTGAAGTCTCAAAAGGGGCAAGTAGCTCTAAACATCACTCTTGGATGATGCACTTAAGGGGGGTGCGTAGCTCGTTCATTTGTGTGTTTCTGTGTGTCAGACAGAACAACATGAACAACAGATGATTGGTCTTTGCTTGTGCTGCAAACTCTGCTCAGCTCGCACTGTATAAAGCCTGATTTATGCTGCTGTGTTGAATCTCTGCATAGCCTTAGGATTGACTAGGATGACCAGGATTGGTCCACTTGGTGGACTCACATTTCCACAGCTCACCCTCCCTCTACACAGTGGTCATATAGACCATCCCCTCCAACATCTTTTTTCCCTTCTGCATTGCAATTCCTAACGTAAAGGTATCTCATATTCCATGTTTATTAGCTCCAACTCCAACACAAGCTGCTCAGTTGCACTCCCCTTTCTTTATAGTCCAGTTAGTCAACACAGTGGCATTTACCAAACTGCAGAACACATGATTCACTGGTATAAATTTTCTAAATGACATAGGCCACTTGCATAGCTTACTGTGTCGCCTCTACGTGCAGCCAATGCAGAGGCATAAATCAGGAAGTAAGCTGGTCTTATTCTGTGGTATTAATTTTTAAAGCAGCGCAGCCACATATTGGCCTGGCATGCGTACATCATTTTTATTTGGTTTTAAGGATCTGTGAGCAAAAGATTGTTTTCACAATATTTCATATGAAATGAAACTTCTCTAAAATGTAAAGGAAAGACTTCTCCACTTTTAGAAGAACTGCAAAACTGTCATATGAACGGGGCCTAACTCTCCATCTTTGTTGGAGAAATAAATTTAGCCGAAGTTCAGGAGCAGGACCATGCCTCAGTCACTTCATTTCCTGTCATGTGCCTATATAAACCTCACCCTCCTTCTCACCTGTCGCTCTCGTTTCTCATGCTCCACCCCCGTCCCCTTCAGCTTGATCTTTTCTTCCTTTAGGTGGGGGTACGCCAGCCCAGGAGCTGCTGTCGATCCCCTACAAAGGCTTCCCCACACCGCAATCATCTTCTAAATATTCAGCATCGTTCTCATGTTCCACTTGTTCCATATTTCATCGTAACAATAAATAATCTAAAATAACTGATTGAAGGTGTGGTCCTTGCTAGTGAAAGGACAATAAAATCTGCTTAGACAAAGCAGTACAGACTGATTTATTTATTTTGGCCTGTTGGGGGAAGCAGTACAAGCTGTGAGGTAAAACTGACATATTATCACCTGATGAAGTTGATATTGTGAATTTGTCAGTATGACATTGCCTTTTTTACACATCCAGCAGAAATAAAGCAAGAGGAATATTTATGTATTAGAAAGTTGATTTAATACACAAAATGTAATTCATGCTTGAGGTACTTGTTGACCTGAGAAGCCACAGAGTCCTTCACACTTGGCTAGTTTTATGTTGGGATGCTCCAAGGTGGCACAGATAAGACAGGCCGAGCAGAGATCCCTCCCTTGATAATAATGACTGAGTAACGACATTGACCGAGAGTTACACATGCTGTTTGCCTCCTTCCAGGTGGTAATGTGTGATGCAATTTAAGCTCTTAAGCTTTTGTTATCCGACCATATCCACGCTGTACCCAGATCTTCTCTGATAACAGATTTCTGTTGAGTTAAACTTACATATTAGAGAAAAAAAAACTGAAGCTCAAATTGTTTTATTCATCAGAGTGAAGACTGACCAAAATTTTTTAACATTTATTTAGAGTCCTGACCTCCTTTAGCTGCAAACAGTGTCTGTTTGCTGTTTGGTGCTTAGCAGATAGCGTGCAGCTGTTTTTTGGGGGATTTTTTCCCTGAAAGCAGCTGCCTGCTACAGCTGGAAAGTAGGTTGACAAGACTCAACCAAAACAGAAACTTTGTGGCCTGGATACCTAAAACAATACCCTACGAGTTGCCAAAATGCTCTGCAGAGTCGGCTGATACTCTGCAGGTTTGTCATCACGGGCAACATGATACAGATTTATTGATCAGTGCAGCTTCAAATCTGTGTCACATCAACAATGAAAATATATCTGTGCTTATTAAATAAACACTTTAGTCAAACTGATGCTTTCTGCACTGCCATTCAAAAACAAGCCTGATGTCACTGAGATGGAAAACATTAAGGGGAAACCTAAGTGCCTCAGTGAGCCATTATTAGCTTGTCGCGCTGCTGTCAGGCTGAATCAGGAGGTGCAGCTTATCATCCACTGCAGAGAAAGTTTCTGCAGCGTCTGAGTCAACCATGTAAATATCAGAGTCATTGTAGGTAAACCTTTCAGCTGGGAAAAGATTCAACAGTCGTATTTTTAAAAGTCGTCGGCGTGAGGATGAATAGTTAGAGATGTCCATTAAAAGCTCTACACGCCTTTGCACTTCATGTTACAACTGCAAAATGTAATCCTCCCTCTACTTTGTCCCTGACTGACATCACTGATGTGTCTGTGATAACCACATTTTCGAAATTTAATTCATTAGTCTGTAATTTAACCAGATTAAACTTAAAATTCATGAGAGGTCATGAGCAGCCAAAACAATCGCTCAAATTTGTATTTTGATCCACTCAGAGGCTGCTCGCTGCTGCAATTAAGTGCAAGCAAATGCATTTGCAAAGTAAAACAAGATTAGCTGTCTCTAGTGAGGCTGGGCTGCCCTCATGGTTAATGGGCTGCTCACACCTCCCGTGAACCAGCCACACCTCCAAGCAGGCTGCAAAACATTTAACATCAGGGATAATGTCACTTGCACCCAGAGAGTGTTCTCCTTGGGTACTTCTGTTATCAAAGAGGACTTAAAAGGCATCATAATGGCAGATATGCATCTTCTAATCCATTAGCTAAACACCCTCTATATTTCCTATAATTTACTGATTTGCAATCTTTCACACAGCCTTTATGTTCAGTTCATTTCTCTGCATTATTTAAATTGTCTTGCAAAGATTTTCAACTTGCAGCAATCAGGTGATCCATCTCCACGAATCACCTGATGCCTCAGATGTTGTCAGTGATGTGTTGAAATTATGTGGTACCTTTAAAAACCGCTCCTTTGTGCGTTAAAGGACAATAAACGGCTGAAACAAGGCAATCAATTTGGCGACAATGGGTTAGTCAAATATAAATCATCCACTATTTTGATGATCGATTAATCATTTAAGTTATTTTTCCCGCTGAAATTAAACATTTGCTATTTCCATGTTTTCCAAAGTAAGGATTTTGATGAGGACTATCCATGCTGCGTGGATCTGGGTAGGGCTATTTGTCTCATAGTCAGTCGCTCCACCACCTTGATCCAGACTGAAAAATCTCGATAAATATGTGACGAGTTTTCACAATATTTTGTGCAGATGTTCATGGTACCTAGAGGACGAATCCTGCTGACTTCAGTGATACTCTTTTTTCCCCTCTGGCACCACCATGAGGTATTTTATAGTTTTAAAGTTGCAGTAGGTAACTTCTGCAAATGAGCTAGCAAGCTAACATTAGCTGAAACATGAGATTCGTTGGGAAGCAACTCCGCTGCAGCTGTTTGCGTCGGCTCACACTTTATTTCGTTTGTTGTCGCTCTCTCTTTTAAGTCCTGTTTGAACTGAGATGAAACAGTTGCAGGGAAAGTTGCGGTGGAGTAAACTGGTCCGTCTCAGCTCAAGCTCGAGCCGACTGACGGTGTGACTCACAGACACTTTGTTGTCAGCAAAAGCAAGTCAGAGCATGGTGACACAATCAGCTTGTACCAGCGTCACCTGTTGGTAAGAAGCGCAGCGTAGACCAGCCAATTAGGACAGAGAGGAGAGAGAGCCACTGACTTTTCATTTTTCGATGAAACCCGCGTCCTGGTGGCAAAGAAAATATCATAGTAAAAACAGGGCTTATCAGAGACCAATTTAGCAGCGAATGGTGTCATTTTTCAACCCCTATTACACTGTTTAATCAGGTTATACATCATAATGACAAAGTTAAGCCAAGCAAGTTGTCTAGTTTTACTTTAAGTTAGGGACCTGACACAAAAGGTCGTTGATATGCCGTCAGCCAGTTTCTGAATGTGAGTGTCTGCAACCTTTGTCTCTGCAAAGTGTCCTGCACTGGTGGTACTGCTCATTCATTAGTGGCTTTTTAGCTGATTGAGTCCGTAGGTGAGAAAATTCCCCCCAGCTGACTGGTCAGCTAAAACAAATCAATGCACGAGAAGAGAAACAACAGTAAAGAATGAACAAAGGAAGATCAAGTGCGCACAAGCAGAAGGCTCTCCTCATTTTTTGTTAATCATTGCCGTAGACGCATATTTTCACAGCATGGCCTTCACAGATGAAACAACTAAAGACCAACTGATTTGCATAACTCAGAAAAAAGTATCTCTGTGAGGAAGCGATAGGAACGGCTTTAAAAGAGGAGTACAAACTACTGCCACCTGCTGGTATGGAGAAATATTTACTTTGACGCAGGTGCTTGTTGGCCGACGGCTGCTGTCTTTGCGGCGTGTTCAAGTACAACAGGAGATGTGAGGCGACTCAACAATCAGCCTTCTTCTTTGCTGGTCCTTTGATGTCAGTGCGAGCGTATGGGGCTTTAAATGTCTCGACAATCATTGAATGAATTGCCGTTGAATTTGTTTCAGAGATTCATGTCTCCATCTGAATGAATTGTAATAATTTGAATTTACTGAGTGAATACAGAGTACAACCTACACACCACAACAAGTGGCCTATAACATTCAAAAACACTAGTATTTTCCTTGTAATGCTTGCTTGTCACACTGAAGTTGTCTATGTCTTTGTTCATGTGGGGAATCGGTGCATCTATTGCATATTGTTGCAGTGCATAGGGGAGATAGAGGAGAGCCGTAACGCAATTACTCACTGATGTCAAACCTGTTTTCATGTTGGGTGTCTGTATGTATTGATAATGAGTATTCCTGCTGTTATCAATCTCCAATTAGAAAACCTCTTTAAATCTCTTTCTCTGTGTGCCCAGCTGCCCTTTTTTCTACAGAGAAAAGTCACATTTCATTCATCTTCCGGCAGCCTTGGCAACTGGCACGAGGACAACAAACATTAATCTGGACTGGATTAATCTGATACGCGGACAACAAAACGGCCTGCTCACATTCCTGAAAACAAATGTGTGACATAACCTGAATACCAAAGGTAATCCTATCTGTTTTTGTCTCTAATTGGGTTCAGTGAAAGCAGCGGGAGGTATCTCATATACATATATATACATTAATATGTACTACTTGTGTATGCAGCACCTGCTGGTTTAAATCTTGACGTCGCTTGGAGCGAATGCTTTGATCTTAAATGTACTTTGAGCTTTCTTGCACAAAATCCTGCATCAGTGCATTAATAATGCATCATTTTTCACAACCTGCATCGTATTTTTGAGTTTTGGTCATCGTTCGTATTCGTTACGAAACATTTCACTCACAAATTTAATTGCTAATCTGAAGGCTTGCAACATCATCACAGAAGATCAGACAAGTTGTAACACCATCCCCAGCCTTATATTACCTGTAAAGGGGTATTTCACTGGTTTTAAACCTCAAGACGAGTTCATGCGTTACTCTGGGTTTCACAGGTATTGGATTAAACTTTGAAAATAAATCAAAGATGCCTCTGAGTTGCATTAAATGTTTTCAAATCCTGAATCGAACTAACAATCTTAGCCTCTGCTTCATCAGTTGGGATCACTTTTCAAACTTTCCCCTGACTTCCCGAAGTGTCAGACTAAATTATTGGAGTTCCCCTTTTAAAAAGAATGGGTTTTTTTTGTCTGTTTTGTTTTGTTTTGTTGTTGTTGTTGTTGTTTTTTTTAAACATTACATTCTATTATCTGTCACAGTCTGCCTCTCTGTAATCCCTCTTCCTCTCCCAGTTCCCCAGGCCCTTTAATTGCTGTCTCTCATGGGTCCACCTGATGTCCTTGGACTTTCCCTCCTTTCCACATCTCCTGACTCCCCCATACACCTGTGCCCATTTATAATCTGTTCTGCAGTTTCATGGCCATTCCCGCCCACCTTCTTGCCTGCATCTCATTTTTCCTCAACAGCTCTCCAGGAACTTTGGCCTTTTGTCCACACACGAACACAAGTTCAGGTCATGAAAAAAGCCCTTTTGGGAAGCTCTGGTCAGGGTGAAGATATTCAGAAACCTGCTTACAGTGTTGACGTGTAGTCAGGGATAACTGAGTGTTTGGTTTGTGTTGGATTGTGCTCCATTAACCGCAGGAAGGGTCCCTGCGGGGAAACATCACTTGTTTCAGATAGGACTCAGTCAGACCTCTCGTTGCATTAAGCCTGGTATGGCTGTTTTTCAGACTCCTGATTGGCCAACATGGCTTTAGGGTTAGGGTTGTATCTCTGCTTGTTGGTTTGGCATGCTCTTAAAAGCGCACCAACGGTGCTTCTGCTTTTCCATATGGTGGGAGATCATAATTAAAACACTGCTTACGGGATGGGATGTTTTTTTCCTTTTCTTTTTCTTTTTTTTTTGGAGAATGAAGACAGAAAAGCTTGTTTTTTAAAAAATACCTGTGTGTGTGTGTGTTTGCTTCAACCAGTCCATTTCCACTCACACTCGGTCCGTTCATGTGGCATTTTGCTGGTTTCCTGCTTTATGCTTATGTGTTCAAGCGGCTGTTATCTGTTTGTTTACACGGGCCTGGACCTATCTGTTCACTGCCAGTAGGCCGTTTCCTTCGATAAATCACTAAAGTCATTCTGCTTCTCTGCTGTCTGCGTTTCAGCTCCATCCCTTGTTGCCTCGCATAACCAGCTGTGACAATTATAAAGATAATGAGAATATAATGAAAAATAAAGTGTTTACACAAAATGTGACGGCAAAACAGTTCTTTTGTTTTTTACTGCAATTGTTGCTGGTAGCGACAAAGCGACAAATGTTTTTAAGATTAGGTTAAAGAGACTCAGAGTGCTTGGTTAAGGTAAGAAAAAGATCATGATGCTAAATATAAGAAAGCAAACAGTGACCTGAAGCACAAGACAAGACATCTTTCCTTTTCGATATTAAGCCAAAATCACACACTTGCCATAAACTGTGCTTTTTTGCCTAAACCTCAACAACAAGATAATAGCAGTTTGAAACACTGGAACAAGTGCTGTCAGTAAAAATAATATTTGGCTAAACAAATAGGGAGTGTATCAATTTTTAGGGTACACAGTTAAAGCTGCAGTAGGTAACTTCCGCAAACAAGCTAGCAAGCTAACGCTAGCTGTAGCATGAAACTTGTTGGGATAGCAAATCCATTGCTACCGTTTTCGCCGGCTCACGCTTTATTTCGTTTGCTGTAACTCTCTCTTCAGTCCAGTTTAAACAACTGGTCCGTCCAAGCTCGACACCTGTCAGTAAGAAGCGCAGCGTAGACCGGTCAGTTAGGACAGAGAGTACAGAGAGAGTAACTGATTATTCATTTTTCAGCGAAACCCTCATCCGGTGGCAAAGAAAATATCATGGTAAAAACAGGTAGTTATGGGAGACCAGTTCAGCAGCGAATGGTGTCATTTTTCAACCACTATTACACTGTTTGACCAGGTTATACATCATAATGACAAAGTTAAGCCAAAAAAGTTGTCCAGTTTTTTTTGTGAGGAAGTTGCTTTAAAGTGAAAATAGGGAAAAACTCACTCAACCTCTCTCAAGATTCTGCACAACTTCTTTCCAGATCAAGTTTGACTCATTAAACATAATTTTCTAATTTAAATTAGTCATACACTCACATAATAGACAGGTGTATTCACCCTTATTTTCACTACCAAGTAATTTTGCTTATGTGTCATACTGGCAGTGTGATAATCTCATCACTCATGTTTCATGTTTCACTCAGCTCCATTGTATTGCTCATGTTCACTCGTCCATACAAGTGACTCAAACGTTTTTGTAACCGTGTAAGAATTCTGGCCAAAACTACAAAAACAAGACAGGTTGCAACAAAACACAATTTCCTTGAATGTCATGTTATATTATCTCCAGTAAGGGATCCCCAGGGTGGTATTTCTGCTTCCAGGGATGGTTTAACTACTCAGGCCCCCTGCATGGCCTCATGGCACTTTCTCTCCCTCCAAACAAGGCGTCCTTGCCGACACTGGTCACATTCCTCCTTACAGGGGTCAGAGGTCGGCTCCCCAGCCTTCCCTGAATCCTGACTGGCGGTACCCTCTTTAATTCAGAGAGGAGACCTCTATTTCCAGAGGCTTTGGAACAACAATGATGTGCTTGTGAGCAAGTCCATCAAGTATCCTGAGCAATGAATCACCGTCCACCGCTTAAACATTCATGTCTCACTCAGCGCGCTCGTGATGAGTCAACTGCAAACAACACATCTTATAAAAAATGAACACTATTAGCCCGAGGTTAACCCCAAAGCCAAATGAAAGCACTGTGTTTAATATTGCATCTTAGATTTCATTCACTTTGCAGAGGTGATCTGATGGCGTCCACGTTGCTCTTTGAGGAAAAATAGATGAAGAATTTCAAAAACCAATTAATTAAGGAGATAATTCATTCAACCCGATCCCTGACGTCTCTCAGCGAAAGCAATTTTTTATCTAATAAGGAAGCGTTTGCGGTGACACACTCATCCTGCACTTGCTCATTTACATCTCATGACTTTATAAAAAAAAGTGGAACTTCTTTAAGCTTTTGCTCTGCAAATCAGTGGAGAATTAAAGGGCTGCGAGCACGCTTTGCATTTTGATTCTCTGACACAGAGACCAATTAAAATCACCGGTGTTGTCCAAGGCTGTGGGGCACAGACAGACTGACACCCTCGGTAGGGAGAAAAAAAAAAAAAACCACAGCTCACACAGGTGGAAATTAACCAACAGCCTTTAAAGCTACATTACTCTCCTTGTATATCATTAGTCTGGGTGATGTTCATTGCTTTCCAGCAGGGTCGTGGTCTCTGCTATTTCCTCTTTACCTCAGCTGCCTCTTTTATTTTAACCTCAGCTGATGTTTTCTTTTACTGGAATTATTTTTTTAAACATTCCAGAATTAGCTCAGACTTGTTTCACACATCCTGTAGATATGGAGCAACAACAGGTGCAATTCGGTTGAAATCTGGTTTTTCCAGTTGAGCATAGACAAAAGGCAACAACTCTTCGAGAAAAAAATAAAGAGACACATTAGAGCTTGTGGCTGCAATGTGTCCTGTTACACTAAATTACAACCTCCTAATTATAGTTTGCACATACTGGGATTTTTCATGACAGATATGTGAGTAGGAGGGAAAATAACAGCAGGTTTTGGAATAAGGAGGTAAAAATTCTGTGTTTAAGACAGAACCAGGACTGCAGGGTTTAGGGGGTTATTTGGCTCTTTGCCACGGCATTCAGAGTTTATGGTGGTTCAACTTTTTCAACTTGCCGCTGGCAATCGTTCACTGTGTGACCATGGCAACCACTGAAAATACATTGAGGGAAATAATACGGGAGCTAAAGTATCAGAGCGCCCTGTGTGAGTCACTCTTTAGCAGCACAGAACACATAGATCAATGCAGGGGGACGGTATTGGAACAATATCAACTTCAGAGTCTGATTATCCAGTATGGGACGGTAAACATGATGAGACAAGATCCCAAAACTTTCTGGGCTGAATTAATTGTGTGGTATTGCTTACAGTTTTAGGAGGGTACTTTTTGAAACAAAATATTCCCCTACTACCAGAGCTTTAAGTGGAAAAAAGTAGGTGCTGGTAGGCCTAATCCCCTTATTCACCTGTTGGTATGTGAACTGGGGGGAGGTATCAGCAAATCATCGAAGTAGTCTAATTCAGTCTTTAAGCCGTGACATAATACCCTTTCAAAATACCATATCCAGGTCCAAGCCTTGTTTTTTCAATATGCCACAGTGCTGTGTCCCGTGTAGTTTAAACAGATCTGAGTAAAAAGAGAATGATCTAACTTTCATTCTGCCGCTTTCCCAGTGATGAGGAATACAAGAGGACATGGCTGCAGTTAATGAAGTATGTTAGGTGAACAAAGAAAAAATGTTGCCATCAGCAAGTGGGCGCTAAGCCTAGCTCGCTAACATTAGCATTCATTCACTTAAACGAAACCAACACTGTTCGGATATCTCTGATAAAGGTTACGGCAACAATAACATATTAAACTGTGTTTTTGTTTCAACCAAGTAAGAGCACAGCTGATACAGCCAGTCTGGATTACTGTGTCCCCGATAACATAAAGGTCTAAAAACCGTAAACCTTTATGAGGGATATTTGATCTGTTTCGTTTAAGTGAATGGATGCTAACGTTAGCTAACTAATCTTAGCCCCCACTCTA
>JAPXVT010000027.1:23943848-23957369 GCA_029823135.1 Acanthurus reversus
TGCAAAATATGTTTACCAGCTGTTAAAATGCTGTTGATTTTGAAATGTTGAAAGTTTCCATCTCAAACCATATGAAACTTCTGCAAGTATGTAGCCCATACGGTTACTGCAAGCCGTTACTCTATTACTTTTTAACAGTTGAAAACATTTGTTGGAAATTTAGAAAAACAATCAAAAAGTAATCAAACATAAGTTCCATTTCTTGGATAAAGTGATTGCGATAATTACATTGCTTATTTTATTGAAGGGGGTAAGTAATCTGTAACCTATTACATTTCCAAAGTAACCTTCCCAACCCTGATCATCCTCTTCATTCAGATTTCCACACTCTCCCTTCAGGTACCCATTAAAAGAAGCAGTAGCACTCGGCTGTAATGCACTTATTCACTGTAATGTGTTCTGATGACCACTTAATTTGTGTTGCACTTTGTGCTTTTGTCATTTTGCATTGTTGTTGCGTTGCCTATCTTTTTTTAAAATCTTCTATTTAGCTTGTCATGCAGTTGACTTTTAACCTTTGTAATGCTTTTCTGTTGCCTGTCTGATGTCTATTGCTGTATTGTTTTTGGCCTGCAAAATAACTGCCCTCTGTGATCATAATAGCATTGAAGTTGAAGTTGAATGACCCCTCCCAGAGTGTTATGTTTGTGCAAACATAAAGACAGCACCATACACAGCATTTTAATTCTGTAACTACTGCTGGTTTCTATGAGATAATGCTTCATCATAAACTCATCTGATTTCTTTTATGCAACAAGTGTAGTATCCACATGTGTGTAATAATATGATGGATTTGAAAAGCTGACATGTAAACCAGCAAAAATTAATTAATTAATTAATTAAAACCTTAAAAATTTACTGATACAGGCCTATTATTATATCACTCTATTAACAACTGTAGACAGAACTCAACTAAACTCATTGGTTCTAGGTCTACACTGAATAATAATTCTAGTTAGAAATTTTTAAATATATTTCCAAATACCTACATTATTTAAATATTACATATTTCAGTGAAGGATTTTTTCAAGCAATGGAGAATTTATTGGCATTAGTTCTTGAAAGACTGAATACTTTCTTTTCCACTGGAATAACAGGTCTAACTTCTAGAAGTCCCAGATCTAATTTCTTCCATGCCTTGGTAGCAACTGCTGTGGCAATATCAGCAAACTGAATTTTCATTGGACCGTTTATCGAGGCAGTGAAATGACGGCAGTTGATTGGCCGGCAGCGCCTCTGTGTTCTGGAGCGTTCTCCGTGGGGATGTTGGTGAGGAGGCGCGGCCGCTCCCAGCACACACTGACAGACAGTGCCGGATTAACGTCCCGTCAGGCCGTCACCCACTCAGGGAGAAGCCGCTCTGCAGCATCCAGGACAGCCATTAAAGCGACATATTCCGAATTGAACTAAGGTGAGTAGAGTAAAGCTATGTCAAAAATACATTGGAGTAACTTTTACAGCAGAGAAAGGCTGGTAAGAACTAACGGACAGGAATGTAATGTGAGTAAACTAACGATAAGTAAGTTAACTTACATAAAGTGAACACTAATGCATTCGAAAACGTCTTCATGATAACGACTGCTCACTACGTGAAATACAGCCACAAGCTAACGGTTTAGCATAACGTTAAGCTTTTGTATGGTATGGTATTGACAACGTTTTAGCTGCGCAAACTTATCTTATTAATTTCACTAGAAAAAAAAGCACATTAAGGCTAACACATCTGACCTACTGCTAGCATATTAAACGTTAACGTTAGGTAGAGCACGAGCCTAACACCAAGTACATATTCTTACTGGTTAAGGTGGCTCCTCTGTGCCAAGTCATGGTGCGGCTCGCACTTAAGATTTTGGTTTCCAAAGTTTTTCCAAACATGTGATGGACTGATGATGCGCATGTGCAGGGACATTATATAACGCCTTGTAAAATATTTGCGTGTTGCAACCAAGCTCGCGGGATTGTTTGGATAGTTCTCAGCCTCCCTGAATATGAAGTGACACGCCCTCCTGCACTGAGACTGCCGTTGACAGGCAAATGATGCAGCACAACGAGCTGAACCAGTTGTGGCTGTTTAACCTTTTCTTTTATAACCTCTTTTGGGTAAAAAAAAAGTCACTAACCCCCTAAACGAAATTACTTTTTAATAATAACAACTATTAACAAAGTAAAAATGCCATTCAATTTTGCTTAACCTCCACACACAAGTCGAGAAGCACACTTCCTGTACAGTTCCTGCAAAGAATGAATGAATGAAGGAATTGTTTTGAATATGTGAAAATAGTACAAAAAAAGCAGAAACAAGTCAAAATAGTTAAAACAACATCAAAAAACAATATTAACTTAGCATGTCTGCAAAGAAGTAGGAAGAGGCACACACTTATTTAATTCTACACCTTCTCCACTTAGTAGGCTAATTAATAATCATCAGTTGATTTCAGTATTGACTTGTAATTTATAATTTAATTTAGTAGATTTTCTAATTTTTCTGATTGGAAATTTTTTGCTCGACGAGCATTACCTGTTGATAAATGAAAGTCGAACTGAAATGAAAAATGTTATTTTAATTCTTTCAGATCACATCCGTGGTCCCTGCTCTCTTATTTAACCATGTTAGCAAAAAATAACACGTAACTTCCTGCCCCAGAGCAATTTTAACTTGTAGTGTCACTGCATTCACCTGTCAATTAGTCTTCAACTGTCAACAGCCATAGAAGGATTTTGCTGTTGGCTGCGCAGGTGTTCTAATTACTTACTGTCGGTTGGTAGGTTACTTCTCAACGGTCCAATCAAAGTGCTCCCAGTGTGTTTTTCCTTCTGCATATCCTGTTTATTGCGGAAATGCAAAATATGTAAGTTTGATGTAGTTGCTAAATAATCTTTCACTAGTTATTTTAGACCAACTGATTATCTATACAAAGAATTGTTTTTAACTCAACTTAGTATTTTGCCACGTGAATCTTAAAATGATATTGCACAACAAAATTCTGTGTTGTATATTAGTCACTCACCCCATAATACTGTGCTGCAATTAATTTATATTGATGGTCTGTTACTGTAGCAACAGTAATCATGGGACCTTTTTAAATGGAGTTGTTGCTTACTGGGTCATCCTGATAAGTTCACTGATTAGTGAAACCGGGAACATGGTTTTATCTCATCAGCTCATTTTCCAGCTTGTTTTACTCAGAAAAACTCTTGTTCTACGTTTGAAGCATTACAAACACTATTTGATGCAAATATAATTTAATAAATAGCATCAAGCAATGTCTTAGAGTCTAAGTTTGCATATTCTACATTCAAACCAAGTAATGTAGATATTTAATAAATGCAGTTTAATATCAAATAAAAGAAAGAACAGCGTAAATCAAGGAAATTTTGACCTTTTTTTTCCCCTGAAAAAATGATTTAAACAAATTCAGGGCTGGTCACTTTTTTGTCCAAGGGGCACATGTGCTAAATTAAAAAATTTAGGAGCAAAGAAAGAATTTCAGGGGCGCAATTAGAGTTTATCAAGTAACATGCTTTTTCTTAGAAAAAGCGATACAAGGAGACATTGACAAGCAAAACTGGATTGGCTGGTTACTGTGGTTTACTTGTATGGCGTGTTGCTGAGGATGAGAAGGTGCTGTCTTCTCCAGCCGCTTAGAGTTATTATGACTAAACTTGGTTTATTCAATCATTCCCAAAGTGCACTCATTATTATTATTATTATTATTATTGTATATAGTGCATATTTTCATGTACCCTCTATTACTAGGTCTGTCAGATAGTCACCAGTTGCTGAGCTAGAATTCATTCCAAGGTTTCTGCCTGTGTTGCTCACGTGGAAGTTTCTTTAATTGTTGGGTCCTAATAAGTTTAATTAAAGCATGTGGTTAAGCACCTATCTATACGCAAAGTGCCTTGAGACCACTTATGTTCTGGTTTGGCTCATAAAAATTAACCAGTGAGGTAAAGGTTAGTGTTTCATTGCTGTTATGTCTTCGTCACAGCTCTTGTTGTTACCGTGGTCGTTCTCATCCGCATTTATCGCATATGACTGAATCGAAACTAACTTGCTGTCTCTGTGTTTTAAAACAAGACTAATGGGTTTCACAGTTTGTGTCTAGCAGGCTCACTTCATTCACGATAAGTCAATATTGCCAATAAAGTTGTCAAACTGATGTATCAGCTGGGCCCTAGTTGTGTGTGTGTGAGCTTGCTGCCAGAATAGAGGCAGCCATCACTAAGCTTTCAATGGGTGCTGTGGACCTTTGCTTTATTGACAGTTTGTTTTCGCTTATGTTTGAGTCGTTCAGTGGCTGATAATTGCTTCATTACCTCATACTGCATATATACTGTACATCCCACTAGCCACCAACAGTGCTTTCAGAAGGTTTCAGTTACTCATCCCTCATTTAGACCTACCCAGATTTTCGGTGTAGTGGTACTGCTATATTAATAACAGTGAATCATTTTCATATTCCAGGAACCATGGCAAAGGGACCAGCAGTTGGTATTGACCTGGGCACTACCTACTCTTGTGTAGGAGTGTTTCAGCACAACAAAGTAGAAATCATTGCAAATGACCAGGGAAACAGGACCACACCCAGTTATGTTGCCTTCACTGACACAGAGAGGCTGATCGGTGATGCAGCCAAGAATCAGGTGGCCATGAACCCCACCAACACAGTGTTTGGTATGAAACAGCAAATATTTATCCCAGCAAGTATGACCACTTAATTTCAAAGTTGTTGGTGACTTATTGTATTTTTTATTGTCCTGCCAGATGCAAAGCGTCTCATTGGACGTCGCTTTGATGACCCAGTGGTCGAGTCGGATATGAAGCACTGGCCATTTACAGTCATTAATGATTCTTCACGCCCCAAAGTACAAGTGGAGTACAAGGGCGAGACCAAGGCCTTCTACCCTGAGGAAATCTCCTCCATGGTGCTCCTCAAAATGAAGGAGACTGCAGAATCGTACCTGGGAAAGGTCCACCTTTTTGCTTTTGCTTTCACAAAATAGATTTGAAAGTGTATTTGTTTGTTGACAAAAGTGGAGTAACACCTCACAAAGGTGCTTTTTTCCCAGTGCATCGCAAACTTTATTGTGCCTTTTGCTACACTTTGTTGTCTGTTCATACAAAACATAGAATTTTTTAAAAAAATGTGTGAACTCTAATTAAACTTAATACAATAAAAACTGTATATGTAATGTGAAATATCATCAGTTTCTCATTTACTGCTGTAACTTGCCACCACTTCACTTTGCAGACTGTAACAGATGCTGTAGTGACTGTGCCTGCCTACTTCAATGACTCTCAACGCCAAGCCACCAAAGACGCAGGGACCATTTCTGGATTAAATATCCTTCGTATCATCAATGAACCGACTGCTGCTGCCATTGCTTATGGCCTGGACAAAAAGGTAAAATAATCATTAAGCCACATGATACAATTTTTAGTTTTAATGCGTTTTGAACAAGTTTATTGGAGTGAAAACAGCATCTCACTCACCTTTTAAGTTATTTTTTCTGTGAAAAATTTTAGTATATTCAAGTAGAACAACCTGCTGTAAATCAAATTATCTTAAATTTTAGATTGGTGCTGAAAGAAATGTCCTCATCTTTGACTTGGGCGGTGGCACATTTGATGTCTCCATCTTGACTATTGATGATGGCATCTTTGAGGTCAAGTCCACAGCAGGCAACACACACTTGGGTGGAGAAGACTTTGACAACCGCATGGTCAGCCACTTCATCTCTGAGTTCAAACGCAAACACAAGAAAGACATCAGCGACAGCAAGAGGGCTGTGCGTCGCTTGCGTACAGCGTGCGAGAGGGCCAAGCGCACTTTGTCCTCCAGCACTCAGGCCAACCTTGAAATTGATTCTTTGTACGAAGGAATCGATTTCTATACCTCCATCACAAGGGCCCGCTTTGAAGAGCTGAATGGAGACCTGTTCCGAGGAACCTTGGAGCCTGTGGAGAAGGCCCTCCGCGACGCCAAGATGGGCAAATCTGACATCCATGAAATTGTCTTGGTGGGAGGTTCCACTCGTATTCCCAAGATCCAGAAGATACTGGGAGACTTCTTCAATGGGAAGGAACTCAATAAAAGCATTAACCCTGATGAGGCTGTGGCCTATGGTGCAGGTATAACATCACTTTGTCCATAAATATAACAAAACCAAATATATTGCCAAAGAGATGAAATAAGAAATTAGGGGGTTAAACTAAGATTCATTCCAAATGTTTTACAGCTGTGCAGGCAGCCATCCTGTCAGGCAACAAATCTGAGACTGTGCAGGATCTGCTGCTGCTGGATGTGACACCCTTGTCTCTGGGCACTGAGACCACTGAAGGAGACATGACGGTTCTCATTAAGAGGAACACACCTATCCCTACGAAGCAGACCCAGACTTTTACCACCTACTCAGACAATCAGCCTGGTGTGCTCATTCAGGTACGACCATCATCTGTGAAAAGAATGATTATACTAGAGAAGTTCTTCAGTGATTCATGGTTGGTCAGTGACTGAGACGTAGCAGTGGGCACTCATGGGAGCAAAGATTTTTTTAACATTCGCAGTTGCACCCTGCCAGGACGTTCACAATGTGTGTGTTTATGTCAATGGCTCACGAGACCTAAGTACAAACTGCATTTGTAGTAGATACAGTTATTATTTATTCATAATTGAATTTGGTAACATATACAAGCACCTATAACTGTATTAAGACTTGAAAGATGAGCAATTGAAGACATACTCTTTTCTTAAAATAATGTCTTCAATTGCTCACCTTTCAAAACAATGATGTTAGACAGAGAGGCCTTCTGCTCCCCTCAGCTATTTTTCCACTTGCATTATCTAAGTTACCTTATCTCCTCCTCATCACCTGCATTTCTTGTCTTTCTTTTGTTGATGAGCTTGAATCTCAAATACGTATTTATTGATATTGAATATGATATATCTGCAGGTGTATGAAGGCGAAGGGGCTATGACCAAAGACAACAACCTTTTGGGTAAATTTGAGCTGACGGGGATCCCCCCTGCTCCTCGTGGTGTTCCTCAGATTGAGGTAACCTTTGATATTGATGCCAATGGCATCATGAATGTGACTGCAGTCGACAAGAGCACCGGGAAGGAAAACAAGATCACGATCACCAACGACAAAGGTAGCCTGAAGAAGAACCTCTGTGACAACTAAGACTACTTTAATTGTTAACTTTTGATGCACAATACTCAGCCTTGTGTTCTTTTCATATTAAAAATCCATCAGGTCGCTTGAGCAAGGATGACATTGATCGTATGGTCCATGAAGCAGAGAGGTACAAGGCTGAAGATGACTCGCAGAGAGAGAAGGTGCAGGCCAAGAATAATCTAGAGTCTTACGCCTTCAACATGAAGCAAACTGTGGATGATGAAAAGTTGAAGGGCAAGATCAGCGATGAGGACAAAAGGATGATTACAGACATGTGTGAGGAGGTCCTCGACTGGCTAGATAATAACCAGGTGTCACTTATTGGATAGTCCACTTTGAAGTAATAGGGCTCTATTTTCGTGAGTCTGGGCACAGAGCAGACACAGGTGTATGTTCTGGGTAATCATTTTTGGTAATTTGGTGAGGAGAAACATTGGTGCACCCATGTCACAGCCTGGCACAGTGGTAAAGTCGGAGGGATAGTTGCATCACAGCTGATTTCAATCATGGTAAA
Organism: Acanthurus reversus; assembly: GCA_029823135.1. NCBI lineage: Eukaryota > Metazoa > Chordata > Actinopteri > Acanthuriformes > Acanthuridae > Acanthurus > Acanthurus reversus. The sequence goes on from JAPXVT010000027.1 coordinate 23,951,545, forward strand.
TCTGACCAGCTCCTCTCATTTTTTAAGAGTGCTGTGATGCCCTGTATTGTCAATTTTGGCTGAAGAATGAGCAAACAGGTGCCAGCCAAACTTTACACAACTTACGAAACTGATATGCTTGTCAGACAGACTCAGGCTCATAATCACAACTTATTTACAACAACAATCATGAAGAGCAATGTGCTCGTAATGTCATAAAGGTTGTGGTGTTAATGAATAAATTTCATTGGGAGCTTTGATATGCAGATTTACTTTACAGTGATTAATTTAAAGGTCTAAGCTGTCATGCCTAAATGACAGCAATGTCTTGGTAGATAACTGAACTATTTGGTTTTTGAATTGCAAATTTGTAGTTAACCCAAGTTGCTTGATTTAGACGAGAGAAACGACAGTGTAGAAATGGATTAAATGTTTTTAGAAACATGGGAAAAATGACGTAAATGACGGACTGAATGCGACCTTTGTAAACATAAAACAGTATTGACTCTTGTCTATCTAAATACAGGTACTTGTGTGCTCCTGCCTTATATCCATGGTGGTTGCGATCAATTGATGGAGAGTGGCTGCTGGGTCATGACGCACATCAAATGCCTGATTCACAGCCAAAACAATAGACGAGTCAACTTAATGTTTTATATGATTATCTGAAATACACAGCTTTTCTCAAAATTAATGGTATATTTATTTATGTAATTAAAAGTGGAAACGTCCACTGAACCTGCCCCTGGAATTTCAGATAGGTATACTCATGTGCACTCTTGCCCACTAAAGCCACAAAAATAGCTCTTCACCGGCTGCGCTACACTTGAGACCTGGTTCAGGACGGTTAAGGAGTTAGTGAAAGTTTACTTCAAAAATGACACTAAGTTTGCACTGTGACAGCGCACCTTTACCATCCCACCCTCTGTTGGCTGTCCCAACCAGCTCCACACCGCCAGGTTGACGAAAATAGCAACTTGGTGCAGGCGGGAAAAAAAGCCACTTGTGCTGCACAAAATTACAAAAACGCCTGGGCCTGCGTTTAGACGAACTTTGCGCCAGTACGAACATAGAGCCCGTAAACATGGCAGAACAGATTTTAAAATAATTACTGTGCTGAAATGTTGATACTTATATTTTGTCTCTTCTTAGTCCGCAGAAAAAGATGAGCTTGACCATCAACAGAAGGAGTTAGAGAAAGTGTGTAACCCCATCATAACCAAGTTGTACCAAGGTGCAGGTGGAGTGCCAGGCGGGATGCCAGGGGGCTTCCCTGGAGCTGGTGGTGCTCCTGGAGGAGGAGCGTCATCCGGCCCCACCATCGAGGAGGTCGACTAAACACGACCAGACAAGCACAAGCTTCTTCTCTTTCCTCATTTAAGGGCTGATGTGAGGGATCATTCCATTTTTTAGTATTACAGTTATTTAAGTATACTCAGTGCCATTAAAAAGGTTTTGGGACTGTATTAATTTTTATAAGCCAGACGTGAGGCAACACTTCCTCTGTGGCTTTTCTGGTAGATGGTCTTTCAGCCATCTGTGTTGTGTTCAGTTGGCCCAGTTAATGTTTGCATTATCACGGTATGCTTTTCTCTCAGAGTTGGTATTTCTCAAAATTTGGGGAAATGGGAAACTAAATATATATATATTTTTTATGTTGGGGTCATTGCTCATCTTTTTATTTTTTTAGTCATGCATTTACTATCACACCTTTTTATCATTTCTATGTGTTGCACTATAAAATGGTATTCCCCGAAATTATTTACATTAATATATGCATAAGATGTCTGTTGATTTTTAACATTGTAACCACACACTTGATGGCGAACACTAATAAGGTCTGTCACACGTGCTCCCCTCTAATTGAAAATGTTTGCCCTATTGGTCTGGTGTGGTTTTAAACTGACAAATTCATTATTTGATACCTAATACAAGGCGCTGTATCAGCCACATACTGCTGTCACAGATACTTTTATACACCTGCACATCAATACTGTATATTATTTATGCTTTAATACTAATAAAGAGAGACAGTACAAACGGTAGTCTTTTTTTTTTTCCATTTATTTTGCTTGTTCATGAATATTCAGTTTAACAGGAAGTAGTTGAAAAGTTCATGGGTGGTGATTGGTTCCTCTTGGCCATACATTATGAGCCAGTACTGATGTGTGTATGTGTGTGTTGAGGACTTTGGCAGGTCAGCGTGAGTTAGAGTTTCTTGGGCATTCGTGCATCCGGTAGGCACACATGTAGAAGATACCTAGAAGAGAAGAATCTTATTAATGTGATTATGAACATGAGGATGAGTCATGTGGGACTCACAAAGGCATATCTTATTCGTGTATGTGGTGGGATGCAAACCTGAGAAGAATGTGAGCACCACTGCCACCCAGCCCATTATATAGGACCAGGAGAATCGCCAGCTGCCATAGCGTTTACCATAGTAGTTCACTGTCACTCCTGTGTAGACAGCCATGGCCAGCAACACAAAGAAGCCTGCACAAGAGATAAAATCAGGTTTAACTGAAGAATCTCTTCACTGCATCACAGAGGCTGTTGTGTGTCCACGGCTGAGGATCTTACAGTAGATGAAGAAGAGGATGCCGGCTGCAAATGTCTTGTCAAACCCGTCAAAGGAGGAGTAGTGGATGAAGGCCATGACACCGATCACAATGCCGATGAAACAGGCCAGCAGGGAAAGAATCATGAAGGCCCGGGTGGCGTCCCAGTACGCTGAGGTGAGAGGAGAAAAGATCTTTGAGACCAAAGAGGCTAGAATTCCATTTCTAAATGAGTCAAAATCTTTCAAACCTTTTTCTATTTTACACACCCAACCTATGTTATTTAGTGTAGGTAGGATGTTTCCCTTTTAAGGGTATTCCTGGTTTTCTTTGGCTCTAGCTTGCCATCTAGTGTTGGGCACTGTAATTGCACTTTTACAAATTTACTATGCTTAGTGAGGATGACTGATAAATGAAACACTTTTATTTTATAAAATGTATTATATAACTATTGCTGAAAAAAGCTAAAAATACTTCTATGCAGGAATCATATAATAATTTATTTTTTGGAAATTTCTTGACAACATTTACATGACAGTAATGTAATTTCCATCCTCTCTGCACTTGAATTTCATATTTTAGCCCAACATATCTTTAAAGCAACCCCACTGTTGATCAGGGTTAGCGGTGAGGTCACGGACCGACTGTCAGCGAAATAATAAATATAAATGAAGGTCTGCCACGGGTGTTACCAATGCTGTCTGTGTGCGTCATGCATTTCCCGGGCACACAGTATCGCCACAGGCCTTGGTGCATGTAATTGCTGGAGTGACGGTACTGCATCCAGTAGTCAGTTGCCGTGGAGACAATGAGGAGTATGTTCCCGACTCCGGCACAGAACAACCCACCTCCCATGAAGCTGTACATCCTGCCAAAAAAACACTGACTGACACACAGAGAGGAGAGCAGGTCAGGGCCTCACCACATCTGGCCCTCTGCTATGCCAATTACAGCAGCCACTTCCTGATAATGCGTGTGGAGAGACACTAGATATGAATGAAACAATATATGTGTATTCGACAGGATGCCACAAATGTTATGCTGGAATTGGAAACATCTGATTATTGAAACATTACCTATTACACACGAACACTGAGAGACATGCTCAGTCTGTCAAATCATTAATTTCTAACTGCCCAGACTGAGACTCCATAAAAATGCATTTTTTAAAACCTAAGATATTCACTTTATATGATTATACAGAGCAGCATGCTTCTGAAAATACCAAACATGCGCTGCAAAACAATGGAAAAGGTGTATAAAAGGATGCAAAACACATCAAAAAAAGTTTTTTTTAACTTGACTCAATAGTGCATTTAACAATATGTCAAAAGGGTTTCAATCATTTTCAAGTGTAGTTTAAATTCCTCTCGATTTAAAGGGGAAATTATGTTAAGAACAATCCATTGTGGCAATACAAAACAGAACTTCTTATCTATTTTTAAACTGAAATATTACACATGAACACAAACACTATTTTAGATATGGCATTTCTCATATTTATAACCTACCTTTATCTTTTTTTTCCTGCAGAAAAAGTCAGAGATTCCAATATTTCGGGTTGTCAAAGCACAGAGGAGCCCAATATTGCCCAGGGTGGCAGGAAAGTTTTGTTTGTGCATAGGAAACCAAGCGAACAAACGGGCTGATGGAACAATAGAGCGTGCTGAGCCACGACCAATCACAGAGGATGAGTTTTGTGTTTTAAGGAATCTGCTGAAAATACAAAACTGTTAAAGCGCTGCGCACATCTCAGTAATACTGATGACACAGGGCTTTTAATTCAAAATGCTGCACAGTAAACTCATGGCCTGCAACAGGCTCACCCATTGCCACTGCTGGAAAAGTTCATTTGACAGAGAATATTTTTAGCTGTAATAATTTAAAAACTGAGTCCTTTAGGTGAATCCCTCTGTCTATTATACTGATGGAAAAAGCGACATTATTTCAGTAAATATCAGGTCATTTCTGCCTTTAAATACAGTTTTGTCCTGCCGTGCATACAAATGATTATATTTCAGTTGTGCAACGTGCTCATTTACATAAAATCACTCTCTTTTTTTTTTCCAGGCACGTCGTACAAATGATGAAGAGCTGCCGCAGCTGCGCTCACTACAGTTTAATGTCTTTCAATCCTTCATAATAACAGCAGAAAGACAAATTGGAGGTTGATTCATTCATCTTAAATTTAATCTCATATTTTCAATGTCTTGTCATTTAAGTGGCACACAGCCCGGCCCAGTGGAATTTATCTAATTACACATAAGAAATAGTTAAGATATTTACAAAATGCAGCACATGTAGCCGTGAACTTGCACACAGCGAGCAGCTTTAATTTACAAGACAAGACAATTATAATTAACTTGGTTCACTGGAGTATGACAGGCTGGCAGGTAGGTGGTTAGCGGTTGTGGGTTTGTACAGTTTGAGTTTGTTGCAGCATCTTGTAATGAGAGAAGGCGTTAAAGAAATATGGGTGAGAAATAGGTATTTAATTTGCACTTTGATGGCGTAACTGGCGAAGCATACTGTACATGAAGAGGTGTTGCTGTGAAAAAAAAGTCAGTGTATTTAGACATGATTAACACGATATGAATACAGCTAATTATGAAGAGTTTGGGATAAATAGGAAAAAGCAACTTGACCCAGTTTACATCAGCTCCTCCAAAAATGGGCCTATTTGCAGTTTCAGGCTTTCTAATGTTTCTTTAAAAATTCAAAATAAATTCATAAATTGCGCGTTCGCCCACTGATTAACTTCATCAGCCAAATATGTTAAATCATATTAGGAGTTTGACCCTAGTTTTCAGTATACTCGATGTATTTAAACAAAGAGCAGCTCACAATACAAATACGGACAAAAAATCTAAACAAATACATTAAACTGAACAAATAAAATACAAAATGAGTCTGTATTAATACAGATATTATTATATTCTACAATTACGTTTTGTATTTTTTTCATGTATTGTGGTGTTCTCATTGCGAGTGTTTGTTGTTCAAAGGTCACTGTGACATGTCACTGAAGGAAAGGCACAGGTGTAAATAATAACATTAATGATGACTGAGTCCCACTAAGCTGCTTCATTTTCAGGGTCCTTGTATTGTAAATGATGGCTCATACTGGCCCTCGTTAACATTAGAAGTAGCACCTGTGCTTTTCATCTATAACAAGTCAGATGTCTGCTCAAAAATCACCAGTCCACGGTTAAATTAGCCGCTGATTTTCTCTCTCTACTGCCTCTGTTGATGGCTTTTTTTAAAAAGTTAAATTAAAGCCTTGAA